>NCQV01059828.1:0-17253 GCA_002740545.1 Lophocereus schottii
GTTAGATGGTAGAAACCATGCCTAAAAGTGTGTAAAATATAGGTTTATCAGCAAGTCTTTTCTTGATCAACCATTGCTTTGAATACTCTTAGTTGCATGTGTGGCTGGATCCTAAAGGTCTCAATGTATGTCCCTACAAGCCAATCAATACTATAATTCCTTGTACCCTTCTCAAAGTAAATCTCAAGCAATTATGGGTGCTCTATATTGTCTTATTTGAAAGGAATGCACACCACAGCAAGTAGAAGCCCACATTCTCCACGAACACCCCCTCTCCTATGCACTGAACTTGGTATCTCTACGTGTCACTGTTCGCGACCTTTAAACTATACCTATTTTAAATTTTATAATTTTGGACAGCTTTCCTCAACTGCTTCTTGTCAGCGAATAACAATCTGGTTACCAATTTCACATCCTCAGGTATCAATTTTTCATTAAACTTAGGGAATTCTCCCCTAGCCATCTTTTTGTGTCCTTTATTTTCATCATCTTCAGACTCATTTGGACTCATAATCTCATCAGAATCCTCATCATCATCTCCTAATCCATCAAGAACGGCCCCCATTACCACTACTTCCTGCTTCTTTAGAGCATCCCACAGCCTTTTCTAATTCAGTTTTCTTTTGCCTTCTTAGTTTTTCATTTATCACTGTTTCTCTCAATAAGCTGATCTCTTCATCATTAGTTTCTAATTTCATATCATCATCATCAGAAAATAGTTCAAAATCAGGGTTAGATAGAGATATATCAAGGTCCTCCAGACCACCCGCTTCTAGGACATCATCATCCACTTCAAGCCCCACACCAAACACATTTGACATATTTTGCCAATTATCCTCGTCTTCATGTTCTTCATATATGCTAACAGAGGGCTCATTCATCAACAACCCAATTAGGTAATGCACATGTTCATCATTTTCTATGGGAACAAGGGCTTACTCAAAAATCACATTTGGTTTCCTGAGGTGCAGTTTCCTAACTCTATGCTCCCTATAACCCATGTTAACCACTTTAGTCTTTAGATCATCAATACTAATCTTGCCTGGGTCTAAATAGCATGAAGTCATCTCCCCTTCAATATAAATCAAGTTAGGAGTTCTAAGAAGCACACCCCCATGATGAAAATCAAAATTTGATACTGGCTCTGCAATTACATTCAAAAATCCATATCAATATACAGTTCAAGACATACATAATTCAAGCAAAAGCAAAATCAAGTTAGGAGTTCTAACAAATAGTCACAATTTGCTAAATTAATGACAGAAAGGCTAACAGAACAAAGTGTTTGTTTTTCCAAATGCAACATACATAATTCAACCAAAAGCAATTACAATTCATTTACTTTATCAATTGCATTGCATCAAATGATCCTAAATTTGATTTTTACCCTCCTCACTTACAAACCCTAGAAAACCCAAATTGCTTACCTATCGCTGACATCCTTCAATCCTATGTTCATGCGATTCAATTGCTTTACCGTTTCTTGTCGAAATCCAGAGCAAAATCACCTCTCAATGCTGTGCTCTTAGCTGCTGGAGTTTGGGTAGAATAGAGGAGGAAAACGAAGGGTTTTGGGGCTGGCAAGTAATGCAGTTCAAAATGGAGGGAATGAATAGAAAATGGAAAAAAGGGACAACACAATTCTTTTTCCTTTTTTAAAATTTATATTAACCGGATTATATGCATTAAAATAAAAGATAAATTTATTTGTATTGGCAACAACCGGTAGCATACCATTTTCTCACTAGTTTTCTGAACACAGTAGCAATTTGCTATAAAAAAAAAGTTAGTGGCATTTTTGGGTTAAACTGTAAAACACAATGGCATTTTTAGTCACGAACTCATTATTATTGTCACGTTATTTTCAATGTCACTTGATTCAAAGATTATTCACCAATAGCATTGATCTATATGGTTTCTTTTTATCCATTAATGATGCCCTTGAAAATTCTCCATCTTAACAACTAATGCAAAATATGTTATGCTTTTCGTAGCACATATTCTTAAATGATACGTAACAATTTCATGGCATATATATTATTTGTCTAGAGAAGTTTTAATTTATGCATACTTATAAGATTTTTCAGAATAAATACTCTTATGAATATGATATAAAAATTAGGCAAGTGATAAATAATGTATGTTAACCAATAGTGGCGGATCTAGGGCTTTGAATTAGGGGTGTCCACCTATGAACATTCATTACCATGTGTACCATTAAATAAAGTTTAAATAATATATGAAATATTACAATAATGTACTATTACAATTGTCTTTTACGTTCTTTCATTTTTTGAAATCGATACATGATAAAATCATTAGATACTGAATCAAATACATCTTTTGCTATATAACAAACCAAACAATCATTCAAAAACGAATCACAAATTCGATTCCGAAATCCATTTTTTACGATTTTCATTGTCGAAAAAGCTCTTTCCATGACTGCTATGGATACCGGCAGTGTCAATGCCAACTTCAATAATCTAAACACCAATGGGTAGGTAATGTCTTTATTTGTCTCCGATCTTACTCTACAAAGATCACCAAGCCCTTTCAAGTCCTGAAAAGCTTCAGCACAATGCACATCAAGAATATAATTGGCAAGTTGATGTTCAAGTGCTGCAATCTCAAAATCAGAAAAATCATTGGGATAAACTTATACTAATCTGACCAGCTTAAACTAGTCAAAAATGCTAAATTGATCACATGGACTTAAGTAAGCCACACAAGCAAGAAGCTCGATGTTAGTCTCACTAAAACGATATCTAAGCTCTTCAAGATGTAAATCTACAACTGTGTAAAACACTTCTACCTGAGAATGAAACTCATAAGTACGTTCCTCGGCATTACGTTATAGTCTCCCTGGAATAACCCATTTATCATCCATGTGTGGAATAGGAATCTTATATTTCACACAAAATACGTGTTTTATCCATAAGAGAGTCCCACCCATCTTTTCTTATCGATTCCAAAGACATCCTCGTGACTTGGGCAAGTTTCATGGCATTTGCAATATTTTGATCCTTTTTTTGTAAAGCTTGTGAAAGATCATGTGTGATGCCTAAAATGTTCAATATTAATTGAAGAGTGAAAGCAAAATTGAAGAAACTCAAATATGCTATTCGTGAAGTAGCATCATTCTTTATAGTTGAGGTCTCTCCTTCAAGTTTGATAAGGTCAAGTATATCCATTATAAAATCAAAGGTACAGTAGACTCACATTTAATAGTGATTTGTAGTGAGATCCCCAACGAGTATCACCGGCCATTATAGGAGCAAGTTGTTGATTTAACCCACACCAAATTTCAATCTCATCATTCTTTAGCGGCTCCTTAACCCTTTTAGCTTGTTTCTCGCGCAAAAGATCATGTCGTTTACAAGAAGCTCTGATAACATTTAAAAGTTTACCAATTTCATAAAAAAGATCTCCAACATAATTATAGTCCCGTGTAGGAGCTACCAATATAAGTTGAAGTTGACGAGAAAAACAATGAATCGACTAGGCACATTTATTCTTATTCAAGATCAACGTCTTAAGCTGTTAGATTATATTTTACTTAAGTATTGTGACTGACAATGGTTGGTAGTTTCCTATTCCACTACCTCTTGCAGTTTCCTATTCCTAATAGGTTTTGTACTTTAGGCTAGGGTTCTAAGCATTGCAACTAGTGTATAAAAGCCATGGCATCCCCTGCATGAATGATAGAAGAACGACACATGATTGAGTGACCCAAAAATTGTTTCAAATTAATTCAATTCTCACATGGTATCAGAGCCACTAAGGCCTAAGATTAATTCAAATATTCAAATCAAAAATTTAGTTTGATCATGATGAACTAAAAATCCATAATAGAAAGTCATTCACCATATGTCTTACATCCATCGGAAGGTCCCGGTGCTTTGATCAACGTGGTAGTCTTTGATGGAAAAAATTACAACCTTTGGGAGAAGGAGATTCGAACCAGTCTCAAGGCTAAAAACGAGCTAGGATTTATTGAAGGAAAACAAAAGAAACCGGAGCCTAAAGAAGGGGAGGGTATGACCGAGTTGCAAGCATGGGAAATGGTTAATTCCATGATTTGTTCATGGATACTTAACGTTATTGAATCCAAACTCTGCACAAGCATTGCATATATAGACACGGCGGAGCAAATGTGGCAAAATTTGAAGAAGAGATATGCCGTACCCAATGCTTCGATAATTCACCAACTTAAGACAAAGTTGCCCGACTGTAAACAAGGAGGAGCTGAAGATGCAAAATTTTATTCTAAGTTGATGGGATTGTGGAGTGAGCTTAAGAGCCAAGTTCGATTACCTAAGTGCACCTGTGGCAAACGCAAATGTAAGATAGGTGACAAGATCAACAAAATGCTCAAGGAAGAAAAAACCAACCAATTTTTGATAGGCTTGAATGATGAACTTTATTCAAATATTGCCAGGCAAATCTTAGCCCTTGATCCTTTGCCATCATTAGATAAAGTGTTCAATATGGGGCTTCAAGAAGAACATCATAAAAACATAATGCACGGGAGAGATGAAAGGGCTGAAAAGGTTGGAGCTTTCGTGGTGACAGGTAAGGAAATCCAGGCCAGAACAGATAGGGTAACGTGCAAGCACTGCGGCAAATTTGGTCATGAAGAGGACACGTGAACGAGGTCGTGGTGGTCGTGAAGGACGGGCCGGACACAGCTGAGGATGTGGCTCGAGTCGTGAGCAATCAAATGCCATGGCTAGGCACTTCGATGCTTCTGGTTCGGCAAATCGAATGGCACTGGCAAGCGAACCACAGGCAACTCAGCCGACCAACATTCCAGGCCTCACAGTCGAGTAGGTAGAAAGATTATTAAGCCTCATTGATGCCCCAAAAAATGGATACAAGAAGTTGCCAGGTGAGCCTCCCTGGATGATTGATAGTGGCTCATCTAAGCACATGATAGGGAAGTTATGGTTGTTAAAGAATATTGAAGCTATAAGGCCCATAATAATTCATCTCCTGAATAGAGAACAAATTGTTGCCATTAAGCAGGGATCGGTAGCGGTACGAAGTCTTGGATTGAGTGATGTGTTTGATGTACCCAAGCTCAGTTGTAACCTCATTTCGATTGCACGAGTAAGAAAGCAATTAAATTGTATTGTGACATTTTTTGATTATTTTTGTGTTTTGCAGGACCGTACTTCGAGGAAGCTTATTGGAGTGGGTAAGCAGTGTGATGGGGTTTACTACTACCAGGGAGCACTAAAGAAAAACATAGTAAATGCAGCAAGAATAAGTAATTTGTGGCATAGGAGACTTGGACATCCGCGAAGTGAAGCCATGTGTACTCTATATAATGTCTTAGGTTTTTCAAACAGTTCTCACCAGATGTTAGAAGTTCATGATATTTGTTTTCGAGCTAAGTAAGCTAGGACTCAATTTCGTGCCAGTAAGAATAAAGCAGACAATATATTTGAATTAGTGCCTTGTGATATTTGGGTACCATATAGGGAGCCCGCTTCATGTTGAGTACAGTATTTCCTTACTATTATTAATGATGCTAGTAGGGACATATGGTTATACTTGATCAAGGAGAAGAGCGAAGCTGGACATTTTGTGAAAACATTTGTTTCCACGGTTAACATTCAATTTGACAAATGTGTTAAGGCGATTAGAACTGATAATGGGTTAGAATTTAAGTCTGGACCCATGAAGAAGTTTTATGCAGAGAGAGGCATAATTCACCAAACTAGCTGTGCAGAGACTCCTCAACAAAATGGAAGAGTTGATCAGAAACACGGACGTGTCCTAAACATAGCAAGGGCGTTATGTTTCCAAGTCAGCCTACCTTTGTGTTTTTAGGGGAAATGTGTTCTTACTGCAGCTTATCTCATAAATCGAACACCCACAAAGCTTCTTCAAATCAAGACTCCCCATGAGATAATATTTCACCAACAACCAAGCTATGATCATCTTCGAGTTTTTGGAAGCTTGTGTGTCGCTCATAATCATTTTAAAGGGAACGATAAATTTGCGTCTAAAAGTTGGAGATGTGTATTTATGGGTTATTCATATGGAAAGAAAGGATGGAGATTATGTGATCTTGATCATCATGAATTTTTTGACAGTAGAGATGTAATTTTTTATGAGGAGGTTTTTCCATTTGCCAAAACAAAGAATTCAGCACCTAATGTTGAGAAGCCATACACCTAGCAGTTGCCTTTCTTGTTTGATGAAGCCTCGGTATCTCTAGACTCGAAAGATACGACGTGAGGACAGATGGTTATCCCAAGAGAAGGGGTAAAAGAATTGGCTGCAAGGGGGAGCATGGAGCCAGAAGCCCAATCTGAATTGGGCCTAGAACGCTTAGATGCCGATCTCATCGTAAGGGGGAGCCACCCAACATGCTTAGACTGCCAGCTCAACCCAATGAGTCACTCCATAGAACAAGCCGAGAACTCCTTTGGTCCTTCATCCGAACAGCAGCCGTCCTGCGTAGATGGGCTGGTATCAACCGAGCCCAAATGAGTTCAAAGGAACTGAAAACCTCCAGCCCACTTGGACAGCTATGTTTGCTACAATGTTTGGTACAAAAACCCCCTCACTACTGCTTCACCACTTCCAAACAACTCCTCAGGTATGCGTTATCCATTACACAATTATGTCACATGTACTCATTTTTCTCCCACTCACCAAAGATGTCTAGCTGTTCTTGCCAAAGTTGCAGAACCTAAGTTTTATCATGAAGCTGTAAAAGATCATAAGTGGAGGTAAGCAATGGCTGAAGAGATCTAAGCTCTCGAGCACAATAACACCTGGACAATTCACAACCTTCCATCAGGCAAAAAGCCCATTAGTTACAAACGGGTTGACAAGGTTAAATATAACTCTGATGGCACCATACAATGATACATGGCAAGATTGGTAATTCAAGGTAATCTTCATATCAAAGGGTTTGACTATAATGAAACATTTGCACCAGTAACAAAGATAACAAGCGTACGATGTTTCTTAGTAGTTGCTGTTGCTAAAGGCTAGAATCTATACCAACTGGATGTTAATGACGCCTTTCTTCATGGAGATCTGAAAGAAGACGTATATATGAAGTTGCCACCAGGGTTTAATTGTCCCGGTGAAAACAAGGTCTGTAAACTCAATAAGTCCCTCTTTGGACTTGGACAAGCTCCTCGCCAATGGTTCGCCAAACTTTCCTGCAAACTCTATGAGTATGGATTTATTCCTTCATATGCTAATTACTCTTTATTCAGTTATCGCAAGGGGGCGATTTTTATGGTTGTACTAGTTTATGTTGATGATATCGTCCGTGCTGGGAATGATGTTACCTCTTGCGAACAATTTAGGCCCTATCTCCACAAGTGATTTAGTATAAAAGATCTCGGTTCTCTAAAGTATTTCCTTGGCATCGAGATAGCTCGTAGACCAGAAGGTTTATTTCTTTGTCAATGAAAATAAACTTTGGAGATTGTGGATGAATGTCGCCTACTAGGTGCTAAACCGGCCAACTTCCCTATGGAAGAAAACCACAAATTGGCACTTGCGACCGGACGACTCCTGGTGTATCCCACTAAATATAGAAGATTATTGGGCGTCTCATATACCTCACCATTACTAGGCCCGATCTAACCTATACAGTTCACATCCTCTCTCAGTTTATGCAAGCACCTTGAGAGGAGCATATGGAGGCTGCTCAAAGGGTGGTATAATATCTGAAAGGTACTGTAGATCAAGGTATTTTATTAAAGACAGACAACAACTTACAGCTTGTGGCATATTGTGATTCAGATTAGGGCAATTGTCCATTGTCTCGCAAATCTCTTACTAGCTATTTTGTGATACTCGAAGGCTCTCCTATATCCTGGAAGACTAAGAAACAGACCACCACATCCAGATCATTAGCTGAAGCCGAATACAGATCTATGGCCTTCACTACTAGTGAGTTGGTATGATTACGATTTTTCCTAGCAACTCTTGGCATATTTCTGACACAACCCATGTAGTTGTATTGCGACAGTCAAGCAGCTTTGCACATTGCCAAAAATCTAGTCTTTCACGAACGTACGAAGCATATCGAGATCGATTGTCATTTTGTTCATGAGAAACTCAGAGCCAGTATTTTGACTCTCTTTCATGTTAGAACGAAGCAACAACCCGCCGACCTCTTCACTAAGGCTCTCGGGAAGACACAATTGCAGTTTTTAAAGAGCAAGTTGGGCATCATTAACCTCCATGCACCAACTTGAGGGGGAGTGTTAGATTACATTTTACCTAATATTATGATTGACAATAGTTGGTAGTTTCCTATTCCACTACCTCTTGTAGTTTCCTATTCCTAATAGGTTTTGTTCTTCATGCTAGGGTTCTAAGCATTATAACTAGTGTATATAAGCCATGGCATCCCATGCATGAATGATAGAAGAAGGGCACACGATTTAGTAACCCAAAAATTGTTTCAAATTAAATTAGTTGTCCACATAAGCCCACTGAATTTACCTTGCATATTGCTTGCCCTATCATAACCTTGAGAACACACCTTTGACAAACTCAAACTATTTTATGTCAACAAAGAGTCAATTTTAGCGTTCAAAGATAAAGAAGAAGTGTCTTGAACATGTACCACACCAACGAACCATTCCTTGACGATGCCCATTTTATTCACAAAACGAAAAACGACACCCATTTGCTCTTTACAGGATACATCTCCAGACTCATCAACTAATAAACCTAAGACATCATCTTTAAATTCTTCCATGATGGCATTTAGGGTTTCTTTAGTAGCAACATGCACAATGTCTTTTTGGATAAAATGTGACACTAATTTCTCACTTTGGGGAACACTATCCAACACAACACTAGCTATGAGTTCATTCAAATTTGCATCAAACTTCACAAGTTCAAGAAAGTTCTCTCTATTTTCTGATTCTTTATATTCATCATGACCATGAAAAGGTAAACCTTGGCGCAACAAGTCGATATTTCTGTCTACTTTCTTCATCACGTCTATCTAAAGCAGCTTCAATGGATTGTCTTAGCCTCCTTAAGTTTTCATAATTTCTCAAAGCTTTGCTATGAACCCTATTAAAGTCGCCAACATGACTATCGAATGAGTTAAGTTTATTCCAAGTTGAGAACCCCATCCTAATAAAGTCTCCACTTTGATTTTCTATAACATTAGTAAATAGGTAGCAATATAAACAGAAGGCATCATCTTTGTGTGTGCTATATTCTAACCAAGTCCTATACTTTTCAAACCAAGAAGGGTCAAAATGATGCAACCTTCTCCAATTAGTTTTCATGAAAACTTATGAGTACGAGGCTGGATCAGCCCATTAGCCATGTAGTATCTTCTTGTTTCATCTTGTAGATTGGGAGGATACTCCAAAATCATTTTTCTCAACCCAGGATCCGTTAGAAGTGCACTCCTATCAAACTCACTTCCTCCAGAAGATTGACCCCCACTTGGTCCATTATCTCAACTTTTTCTATAAATATTGGATTCACTCTGATTTTCCCCATCTCTTTGACACTCATTAATATTAGAACCAACTACACTATCACTTACATTATTTTCTCCGCCTTTTTCAGGTTGTTTTCTTTTCAAATATCTTCAAATAAAATTGGATCAATCCATATAAAACTGGAAAAAAAAAGAATATAAACTTGGAAATTAAGCTCACTTATTTAAAACCAGCAACACATGAGTTCAAATAAAGAGTTGAGACAATGACATAGCAACCAATGAAGCCACCTAGCAATTGCTTAATTGATTGAAAATCAAGCAAGAAGCAACACATTAGTTCCCTTAAGAGCTAATATTATCATGAAACCATCCATATTTTCATGCTTCACTTTCCATTTAAATTATTTACATGAATTCATCAATGGAACAGTTAACTCAGAACAACTTTCACTAATTGATTAACAAATAATAATTAACAATTGACAATTGCACATGAATTCTAGGGATGTTCATCAAACAATCAACAATTACAAATCCACATAAAATGATGCTTAAACTTAATTGCACAGTCTAATTTGTCCACCAAGACTAGAATTAAACATTCAAATTGAACTTGGACATGAAACATTAACAAAAAAAGCAGAAAATTTTGGAAAGAACAAATGAAAACAAACCTAATTGATTGATTAGTCGAAGTAGATGCTTGGCATTGAACAATTCACTAATCAATTCCTATCTACAAAACATAATTTGAGAATAAACAATTAGAGGTAATTAAAATTGTTAAATGATAAAAATTGAAACCCTAACTAACTAATCGGCCTAAATCTAACCCAACCAACCGGTTGCTCGCTTGGTGGTGGACTCCCGACTAGTCGCTGGTCGGGCTCGACGGGCGGTAGTGTCCCGTCCAGCAACATTACCGTTAGCGGGACTGAGCTGTTGAACTATTGCGTGGAGGTGAGTGTCGAGAAGGGCAGAAGGCACGTGAAAGGCAGGGGCACTGAGAGTTTGAGAATTGAGAGTTGAGTCTATCACGTGAGCGAGTAATTTTTTTTTTTAAATGAAGCCTGGGAATGGGCCACGTCCAAGGCTTCAAATAGTCCATTAAGCCGGCCAAGGTCAGATCTAAATTTTTTTGGACCCTTTTTAGTGTTGTCCACTTACAATATTTTTATAGGCCCTAAATACGCTTATTAGAGTTTTTTTTTGGGGGGGGGTTAGGGGTGTCCATGGACACCCCTATCTTGGTCATAAATCCGCTTCTGTGGGTGAATTAATTATATTTGTTTGATTTCAATATTTATATTTGCCTTGTTTTTTTGGTGTCTTTTTGTGTTGTTGATCTTGTTTTTTAGTGTTTCTCTGCTTGGAGCATTGATCCCCTTAGTTTTATTTACATCAATTACATAAGCTCAAGGTACTAGTTGCATTCAGTATAGTAAACTTCAGAGGTTGGGATATCATCGCTTGTCCTTAAAGTAGGACATCATCGTTTGTCCTTGAAGGGTGTTGATCCCCTTGGTTTTAGTAGCATAACCAATGGCAATGTGAAATGGTATACGTGTAGTGGTCGAAGTAGGATATCATTGTTTGTCCTTAAAGGTGATAATTAGGTGCTTATTAAAGTCTTAAAGGGTGAAGTTCATGTTCATTGAGAGATTCAAACTCTAGTTGAAGACACAAAAATCTACCTTAGCTCTTGCATTCAAGTATTCATGCAACATATTTTTAGAGAAGGAAATTGAGCAGCAGATTGGGTTAGCCTGACCTTTTTATTCTTCTTCTATGTTGTGGTTCTCTATTCCTTGTATCTCATTTCTTTCTATCCTCATTGAGGACATTATGAGAAGACATATTTAATCGTCTTATCACTTACCATTTTAAAAAAAAAAATCTAGGCCTCTTTTAGGCTTGGTTCGGTGATTGTGTGTGTGATAATATAATATTTATATGTGATTGAGTTCATGACTAGAAATGCCATTGTGTTTTGTAGTTTAACCCAAGAATGCCACTGACTTCTTTTTTTGGGTAGCAAATTGCTACTGTGTTCAGAAAACTGGTGAGAAAATGGTATACTATCGGTTGTTGCCAGTACAAATAAATTTATCTTTTATTTTAATGCATATAATCTGGTTAATATAAATTTTAAAAAAGGAAAAAAATTGCGTTGTCCCCTTTTTCCATTTTCTATTTATTCCTTCCATTTTTAACTGCAGTACTTGCTAGCCCCAAAACCCTTCATTTTCCTCCTCTGTTCTATCCAAACTCCAGTAGCTAAGAGCATAGCATTGAGAGGTGATTTTGCTCTGGATTTCGACAAGAAACGGTGAAGCAATTGAATAGCATGAACATAGGATTGAAGGATGTCAGCAACAGGAAAGCAATTTGGGTTTTCCAGGGTTTATAAGTGAGGAGGGTAAAAATAAAATTTAGGGTTATTTGACGCAATGTAATTGATAAAGTAAATGAATTGTAGTTACTTTTGCTTCAATTATGTATGTTGTATTTGGAAAAACAAACACTTTCTTCTGTTAGGCTTTCTGCCATTAATTTAGCAAATTGTGACTGTTCGTCAGAACTCCCAACTTGATTTTGCTTTTGCTTGAATTATGTACGTCTTGAACTGCATATTGATATGGGTTTTTGAATGCAATTGCAGAGCCAGTATCAAATTTTGATTTTCATCATGGGGGTTTGCTTGTTAGAACTGCTAACTTGATTTATATTGAAGGGGAGATGACTTCATGTTATTTAGACCCAGATAAGATTAGTGTTGATGATCTAAAGGCTGAAGTGGTTGACATAGGTCATGGGGGGCATAGAGTTAGGAAACTGCACCCCAAGAAACCAAATGTGGTTTTTGGGCAAGCCCTTGTTCCCATAGAAAATGATGAACATGTGCGTTACCTAATTGGGTTGTTGATGAATGAGCCCTCTGTCATGTAGAACATGAAGACGAGGACAATTGGCAGAATATGTCAAATGTGGTTGCTGTGTAGCCTGAAGTGGATGATGATGTCCTGGAATGGAGTGGTCTAGAGGAGCTTGATATATCCCTCTCTGATCCTGATTTTGAACTACTATCTGATCCTAATTTTAAACTATTATCTTTTAAATTTTTTATATCAATTAGGCTTTAAACAGACGAGTCATGCATATAAGTTCAAATGAGGTTCCATCTCAAAACTAATTGACAATGGGTGAAGTAACTCATAAGCTTATATAAATGCTCAAGCCCTTTAATTTTCTCAATGTGGGATAACACCCACTATCATATTCTTTGAATTTTTATCACTGTGGGACAATACTTACTTTCATATGCCAACACGTCCCCTCACGTGTGGGCTACTAACAAAACTCAATACATGCACACAATTTTAATCAAACGGGAATACCGGCAAATCAAGATTGAGCAACCTATTCTGATATCATGTTAAATTTTTTATATCAATTAGGCTTTCAACAAACGAGTCATGCATGCAAGTTCAAATGAGGTTCCCAAAAGCGATTGTTAATGGATGAAGTAACTCACAAGCGCATATATATACTTAAGCCTTTTAATTTTCTCAATACGGGACAACACCCACTATTATATTCTTTGAATTTTTATTAATGTGGTACAATACCCACTTTCATACGCCAACGCTATCTGATGATGATATGCAATCAAAAACTGATGATGAAGATATCAGTTTGTTGAGAGAAACAGTGATAAATGAAAAAGCAAGAAGGCAAAAGGAAATTGAATTGGAAAAGGCTGTGGGATGTTCTGAAGAAGCAGGAAGTAGTGGTAATAGGGGAGCAGTTCTTGAAGGATTAGGAGATGATGATGAGGATTCTGATGAGATTATGAGTCCAAATGAGTCTGAAGATGATGAAAATGAAAGGGACAAAAAGATAGCTAAGAGAGAATTCCCTAAATTTAATGAAAAATTGAGGTCTGAGGATGTGAAATAGGCAACCGGTTTGTTATTCACTAATAAGAAGTAGTTGAAGAAAGCTATGCAAACTTATAAAATTCAAAATGGGTATAGTTTAAAGGTCACCAAGAGCAACAAGCAGAGATAATAAGTTCAGTGCATAGGAGAGGGGTGTACATGGAGTATGTGGGCTTCTGCTTGCAGTGGTGTGCATTCCTTTCAAATAAAGACAATACAGGGCACCCATGATTGCTTGAGATTTAACTTTGAGAAAGGTACAAGGAATTACAGTGTTGATTGGCTTGCAGAGACATACATTGGGGCCTTTAGGATCCAGCCACACATGAAGCCAATAGTGTTCAAAGCAATGGTTGATCAAGAAAGAAATTACAACCTGAACATCAAAATGTGTCAAGAAGCAAGGAGAAAGGCAATTGCTAATATTGTGGGAGATTACAAGGAACAATTTCACATGTTGTATGATTATTATTTGGAGCTTAGAATAAAGAATCCAAATAGCATAGCAGTAGCCTCCACCAAGAAGAATGACAATGATGAAGATGAGTTTGCAGGCATATACATCTGCTTAGGACTGTTGAAGATAGGTTGTTTAGAGGATTGTAGGCTAGTAATTTCTATTGATGGTTGCTTCATCAAGGGCCCTTGAAAAGGGCAAATTTTAGTAGCTATTGGTCGAGATGGCAATAATCAGATGTACCTTGTTGCATGGGCAGTGACTGAAAGAGAGAATTCAATTAGTTGGGCTTGGTTTATCTTATTGCTTGTAAAAGATCTTGAAATGAAAGATGGCATAGGGTGGTGTATAATTTTTGACCACCAGAAAGGATTAGTTGATGCTTTGAAGACCTACCTACTTCAAGCTGAGCACAGGTTATGTGCAAGGCATGTTTATGCAAACTTGCGCAAGAAATATAGGAGCAAGTAGTTCAGAAAGGTGTTCTAGGCCATCACGAAGTCTACCACCCTAGTTGATTTTGAAAAGAACATGAAGTTGATGAAAGAACTTGATCCAGGTGCTTGGGATTTTCTTGTTAAAAAGAACCCTCAGCAGTGGTGTCGATGTTTTTTTAGTAGCTCTCCTAAATGTGACTCGATAGACAACAATATGGCCGAGGTATTTAATGCCTCTATCATCGAGGTATGTTGCTCTCTACAAATCATCTTTAATCTTTATCTAAATGACACATGACTTAAACTAAATTTTGTACTTGTGTAACTTGTAGGCAATGTACAAGCCAATTGTATCCATGTTAGAGGACATCTTTACTTTTGTCATGTCCAGAGTGGGGAAAAAACATGATCTATGTGAGTCATATGATAGGAAGATATGTCCTAGGGTAATGAGGAAAATAGAGAAATTGAACGACTCTAGTAGGTTCTGGCAAGCACATGCAGTTGGTAATGGTAAGTATAGTGTATACCATGGGTTTAAGAGCTATGTTGTTAGCATAGTAGAGAAGACATGTACTTGTAGAGCATGGAAGTTAAGTGATATCCCTTGCTTACATGCCATTGCTGTCATGAGAGAGGAAAAGACAGAAAGTGGAGGATTTTGTCCATGAGTTCTATTCAATAGGTAAGTATAGAAAGGCTTTTGCATATGCTATTAACCCCATTAATGGTCGCAATCTATGGGTTAAGCAAGATTTGCCTACTTTCCTCCCACCACATTTTGATGTCTCAATGAAAAATTTGGCTTTTAAGAGAAGGCCTGAGGAAGGTGAACATAGCAAGAAGCATTTTGATTCTTCTGGAAAAGTCTCAAGGAAAGGGTACAAGAAGACTTCCTCCAAGTGTGGATTTATTGGACACACCAAAACAGCCTATAACAAACAGGTACTGATTCTTTTTCTTGGGGGGTGGTTCTTGGTGGTTGCTATTTCTTTGAAAGCCTGAGACCCCACTAATTCATGATTATATCATTATGCAGGCTGAAGTGAAGCACAGAGCCTTAGATTCATCCCATGCTCCCTCTTAACTTGATGGAATGATCATGATCCCAACACCTCAGGTTGGTTCATTTAATAAAATCACATGTATTTGACATGTATTTGGTTCATTTCAAAATAATACCAACATTCTACCAATGACATGTATCTTGTATTTGACATGTACCCTCAGCAGATGAGATCAAAACCTATACTGCCAGCATAAGATAGGGCTACTGTCTTGACTCCATTGATAGTGACAACTACACAAGCTGGGCAGACAGTAGCAAACAGAGAAGGAACTGTAGCGACAATTGAGCAAAGACAGATACTGCAGCCATCAAAAAAGAAGCTTAAGATTAGGAGGAACTGTAGCAGCAATTGAGCAACTGAGCAAAGACATATTGCAGTCACTGAGCAACTAAGCAAAGAAGCTTAAGATTAGGATATATGTATGCTGTGATGTTAGCCTTTTGTGGATGCCCTTCTTGTTTTTGCAGGTACCATGGGTTTTTAAGTAGGGCAAACTTGTTGATGTTGTATGTTGCAATGTTAGCCAAAGAAATTGCAAAAACTACAAATGTTAAGCTTAATCTTTTGTATGAATTGAATGAAACAGCACTGTCATTCCTTATTGCAACAAACTTGCGTTTGATTACATTTCTAATTTATACATACATACACAAAACAGGTCATTTTACACCTTCCCCTTCTTCGGAAAAATAGGAATGTCCTAGTTCATCTTGATGTCATACCTAAACAACCAACAACATAGGTAATCCAAAGACCAGTACATTCCAATGCCACACCTAAACAAACAACAACCCAATCTACCTAATTAACCTCAGTACACAGGAGCTAAATTGCTCTCACACATACCCAATGTACATTGCAACAAGCAAAATGTACACAATGACAAAAGACAGATATGATTTCTGCCTTCTCTGCCATGCATTCAACTTTAGCTTCATCCTTTGATTTTTCTCTTTCAATTTCTTCACCTCATGCTTCTGAGCCTCCAAATCATTCTCCAATCTCTTTATCTCTGCTACCATTGTGTCATTACTCACCACTAAGCCCACTACCATAGACCTCATTCTCTCATCCAAGGATTCATCTACCCACTCATAATAATCACAACTGCCGCCGCCACCACAATTTCTGCAACGCACAAACTTGCTCATAGGGTTTTTCAGGGTCATACAAATTCGACAATTAAGGTTCACGAATAGAAGGGATGAGGAAGAAGAGGATACGAATGGGGTGAATCTTTTTTCATTTCAAAATGGTCCTGTTAAAAAAAATCCCAAATTAAATTTTTACCCGCAATCACCAGTCATTAAGCCATCACACGGCATTTTCTGAGCAGTTTTCTAAACACAGTGGCAATTTGCTACCCAAAAAAAAGTCAGTGACATTATTTGGTTAAACTGCAAAACACAACTGCATTTTTACCCATGAACTCGTGATTGTTTGTGTGATAATAGAATATTTATATAAAACACCCACCTCCCTGGCCCCCAAAAAAGGGTTACTTAAATCACACAACTAACACTGATTCATCATTCCCTGATATCAAAGAAGCCTGCATACCAGAGGACTATAATGTTAGAGTGTAAATCATTTCTTGATTCATTATTCACATGGTTCAGATAAGTGCATAGGTTCGTCATTCCAAATTCTTCATTCATAAACTTCAAATTTGTTAATAAATTACCTAGAACTCAAGAGGGTGTGCGAATTTACAAATAACAATTGGCTTCTATACTAAGTCTTCTGATTATTGTATCCCGCTTGGTACCTGGGAAAACAAAGAAGAGCGATGATTTGAAGGTTTTTGTATGCATGTCAAGCACATATTGCATACTATAGTCTTTCAATATTGTGACAACATATATCATACACTTGAAAGCGTAAGATAGATATA
>NCQV01059836.1:1820-14509 GCA_002740545.1 Lophocereus schottii
ATTGTATAGTGGATAACCTAGGCTGTAGACGAAATGGATGTCAGTGGTGGTGAGGTAGGGAGGGGGTCAACCATGGTGTAATTTGTGTGAGTAGTTGGTGGTGGTTATTATCCAGTGTTTCAAGCATAGCCATGGTGCAGGATGAGGAAAGGGGTGTGAATTGGTATGCCCTAAAATCCAAAAAAATTCATGTATGTAATCTGAGATAAGCATTGAGTATGGTTGGTAATTGGTGTGCATAATGTGAGTTGTGACAATTGTATGTCCTAGGTTAGCAGTAAAGTGAACTGTGTTGCATATTGAGGGTGTCCAATAAGTGACCATGCTATAACCCTGGATATAGAGGATGGTGTAGGTTGTGTTCCAGAGATGGCTATGTGAGTAATCCTGAATTTACATGTGTAACCAAGGAAAATTGCCCAGGAAATGGGGTGGCATGTGAAAAGTGTGCTATACATTAGTATCACTGTAAATGCAAATGCATATCCCAGGTGTAGTAATGTGAATTATCTTGCATAATGTGGGTGTCCGAGAAGTGAACATGCTGTAACCCTGGATGTAGAGGATAGCGTAGGTTTTCCAAGTGCTGCACAACTGGCTGTGTATGTGACTAGCCCTGAATTTACAAGTGTGTAACCCAGGATAATGTCTGAGAAATGTAGCCCCCACCCAGGGTAAGTGACATGTGAAATGTTAGTTGTATATTAGTATCCCTGTAAATGCGAATTCATATCCCAGGTTAGACTAGTGATAATGTGAATTATGTTGCATATTGAGGGTGTCCCAAAAATGACAATGCTATAACCCTGGATGTAGAGGATGATGTTTGACCAACCCTTAATTTGCAAGTGTATAACCCAGAATAATTATCTGGGAAATGTAGGCCCCTCCCAGGGTAAGTGACATGTGAAATGTTTGTTGTGCATTACTATCCTTGTAAATGCAAATGCATATCCCAGGTGATAATGTTAGTAATGTGAATTTTGCATAATGTGTGTCCTAGAAGTGACCATGCTGTAATCATGGATGTAGAGGACGGTGTAGGTTTTTCAAGTGTTCCACAATTGGCTCTGTATTTCACTAACCCTGAATTTGCAAGTGTGTAACCTAGGATAAGTGTCTGGGAAATGGAGCTCCTTCTGAGGGTAAGTGGCATGTGTGAAGTTTTTGTACATTGGTATACCTGTGAATACAAATGCATGTCCCAGGTTAGAATAGTAATGTGATTTGTGTTGCATAGTGAGGGTGTCCCAGAAGTGGCTATAGCATAACCTCGAATGTAGAGGATGTAGGTTTTCAAGTGTTCCACAAATGGCTGTAGATGTAACTAAGCCTAAATTTTCAAGTTTGTAACCCAGGATAATTGTGTGGAAAATGTAGCTCCCTCTTAGGGTAAGTGGCATGTGAAAGTTTGGTACATTAATATCCCTGTAAATTACATCTCCCAGGTTAGAGTGGTAGTAATGTGACTTGTCTTGCATATTAAGGGTGTCCCAGAGGTGAGTATGCTATAACCCTAGATGTTGAGAAAGGTGAAGGTATTCAAGTGGTCCACAAATTGGCTGTCTATGTGAGTAGCCCTAAAGTTGGCACTGTGTAATCCAGGATATATGTATAGATGGTGTGACTTAAAAATGAGTGTTAGTTTTCTATGACAAGCACATGTTAACTTGTATGTAATGTGGGTGTGTATGCTTTCATGTTAAGGGCGCAGGAATGACTTGTTGTGATGGTATCTTGCAGGTTCATAATGAAGAGGACTGCTGGAAAACACCCGAGGGGGCAAGATCTTCACGTAGTGGAGGTGGTGAACAAGGTTCCTTTATGGATGAGGAGTGGGGAATGTCATTAGGGAGTGAGTATGTGCCTTCCGAGGCAGGGAGCAGTACAGATAGCACTGTATCCATGATGGATGAGAGTTGTGAAGCTATTGGAGGCTCGAGTAATAGGGATGAGGATGCAGAAGAGATACATGCTGATAGTGCTGAGGGTAGTGAGAAGAGGAAAGGTCGGAAGAGGACGAGGGAACCCACAATAGAGGGTAGGTGGTGGAGGCAGAAGGCAACTGGAGGTAGGTTTATGTTTGATAAGGAGGGAAGAGGTTTGAGGGGCATAGTTCCAGTTAGTGTGAGGGGAAGGTGTACGCTGGAGAAGATATACAAGTTCAACAAGACGCTGGAGCCATACCAGAAAGAAGCGATTGAGGGGACGATATTGAAACTGATACTGGAGTATTGTCCTTTTTCCATGCAGTGGGAGTTGACAGTGGCACTGGTGAAGGCGTGGGTGCTACGAAGGAAAGCCTTTGGGCTTACTGGGAGGCTCGTGCCCTTCTCGGTTCATGACGTCACCCTGTTCATAGGTTTACCGGTGACCAGCAAGATAGTAGAGTTTGGTGAGGATGATTTGTCTATGACTGAGCTAGTGAAGATGGTACGCCTATGCATGACAGAGTATGTGACAGAGAAGAGTGACAACTTGAAGAGCGAGAAAGGGAGGAAGAGGCTAGTGTTCAGGAACTACATAAAGGTGATGAAGAAGGTATTGAATGCGAACAAAGAGATGGAGAAGCTAGAGCTATGGCTAAGTCTATATACTTGGAGGGTGATGAGTGGGTTTATATTCCTAAGAACCCCTTATGGAGCTGCATGGTCTGTGCAGAAATACATGAAGGATGTTTGCAGAATAGGCAAATTTGCATGGACCAAAGCGGTGTGGTGCATGCTCATTGGAGCTATAAAGGAGATGCGGCGGAAGCTAGAGGGGCCTGTTTTCGATGTGCAGATGAATGGATTCTCCCTGCTTATTTAGGTCAAAATTCAATAGGGTGAAGTAAGTATGTTAAGGAAGTGGTTGAAATTTGGTTTTGTTTCTCATGTTTTACCATTTTTTGCACAGGTGTGGCTCTACGAGCATACAACAAGGTTTACGCAGCATGACAATGGCAGGTTCCCTTGGTTGGCAAGTTGGGATAGCGTCGACCATGGCAGAAGGTATGCTGCGTTCCAGCTGGTAGAAGGAATCAAAGAGTCAAAGGTACGACAAATGTTCCTAGTAGTCACTGGCTGAACTTAATGGCCGGGGGGGAGTAATTGCAAAAGTTTACTTCCATTGTTATGATTGAAGGTTGACGGCATTGTAGGTGATCCCTAAGCTACGCCCCCGGGAGGAGAAGATGCTGCTGCTCATCGTTAGGGCTTTCATGAACACAGATGGGTTCCGAGACTACATCCTTGATGGAGAGGTTAGTGAACTTTGATTTAACATTTACTTCTGCAACTGTATGTGTTGCGGTAGCAGCCTATTTGTGCTTAGATGGTGTGTTCAATACCTTGGGTGAGTGATGTGTGCATACACTGACAGTTAGTTGGTCTTCAATGCAAGGTGTGCTATTATATAAGGAGCGTCTTAAGCGGGTATGTGAGGAGTTACGTGCTAAGAAAGGGAAGCATGTAGATACATTGAGAATGCTGGAATTCTGAAAGAGTCGTGCGCACGAGTTGGAGGCTAGGTTGAAGAGGTGCGCGGCACCTGCTGCGCAGCAGGATACACGACATCAACCTGGAGGTAATGTCGGGGTAGACGTACATAGCGGATTGGAGTGTCTGGCAGGGGCAGTAACTGATGTGGTAGAAGCAAGTGTGTATGAAATCAGTCCAGGCAAGGGCACGAACGATGATGCAACCTGCGAGACAGCAGCGGATATCCCAGGTGCTACAGGTGACGAGCAGAGCACGTAAGAGAAGATGATAGAAGCTGCTGCCTCTGTTGATGGTTGTGATGATGTAGGGGATGCCCTCCACAGTAGTGAGCCGCATGTTCAGCCCAGTGCTGAAGTTGAAGACGCTGGGGAAATAACGGATGACACAGCGGGGACTCCATGCGGGGAAGATGATGTAAGTGCACAGGAGCCTAAAGGAGAACAGTAGCAGCCGGTGCCGGAGGTTGGGGAGTCAGGTGCAATACCCGGGCCACATGTTGGGGAGGCAGCGGCGAGTACAGATGGTCTAGGTCCAGCCGTGGCGGATGTGTATATGGGAGGTGATTCGGCAGTAGGGAAGGGTGACTGCATGTCACCCGCATCTTCTGCTGTAAATGAGAAGGACTGTAAACATGCCGCGAAGGAGGGGGATACTGCTGTAAAGGATGATCCCGGGATGGAGTCCCTGCACCATGCACCACTGACTATAGCAAACAGTGCCGCTGCTGATGATAGGGCATGTGTGTAGCCCCAGTGGGTGACTCCGGACACAAGATGACTACTCCAGAGCAGGATGGACAGATAGCAGGGGAGATTGAGCGGACGAGTCCTGATGCAGATGATGTGAAGTGCGAGGATGATGGTGATGGCAACAATTCCAACATCGTCACTCGCATAAAGAGAAAGCCTTGAGTTGGAAACCGGCCGCAGTTCATGGCAGCCCATTCACTGACCGAACTCGTCTCCCGAGCGATCGAAAGAGCAAGAAGGAGATGAAGGATGGGGTCACGGGTGCTGAAAAGCCACGTGCTGTGGATGGCCCCGTTAAGGGAAGCATGAACCCACATGTTCTTAACGTGCAGCCCCTTTCAGTGGAAGGGTCAGGCATTAGCCCCCAGTGCGGAGGAGTTGAACAAGATAAAGTTGACGAAAGGGGTATTGATCAACTTCGCGTGCATGTGATTCGTTGTCTGTGTATTTGAAATGTGTCACTCATGGTTGCGTATTGTGCAGGTGTTGGTAGGTTATATTTTCACGCCCTTGTCAGCAAGGGAAATAGAGTTGGTGACTAAGGTGAGGAGTAGGTTTAAGGGTGTACGCCCAAATGCTAGATAGTGGTAAATACATGGGGGGCGGGGTTGTAGTGTTCTATGCATAACAGTGTTTATTTGCGCTTGACATGTGCACCGACGTTGACGGACAGGGAGGAGGACATGCCAGAGCGTCTGCCGAAGCTTGTGCCGGCAAGTTGGTTGCGGGGCCTCATCCATGTGGTTCTAAAGGGAGGAGCCGGGGATAGATCTGCCAAGTGCTGTACTGGAAACCTTGTGATGGACTTGTTCACCGAGCTCCTGCATAGGCGGTAGTAGACCTATCCCAACGTGTGCTGGATGTCGGTGTTTTTTGAAGCACCATACGAGTATATGAAGCCATGATTATGGACATCTACTCAAAACCAACCTTGTTAATATGTGCAGTGAATGTCACTGACTCTTGTGTGTCTCTCATAGGTGACCTTGCACAACAAGGGGCGTATCTTAGGCATCATATGGGATAACTTGAAAGCCACACGTCATCCAGACATATGATATGTAAGACAGCACCAACTTCTTTCATTGGAAACACATTGACAGATTTCTGTACTGAACATGTTCGGACCTGCTGTTGAGTGCAGGTGTTCATGCCCCTGCTTGAGACAACTGACAGGCACTGGTTGCTACTTGTTACGGATTTGTGAGAATGTTCCTTTCTCATGTACGATTCGTTTCTTAGTACAGCAGCAAAGACCAGGCGGGAACTGTTGGATAGCGCGGTGAGGCATTTATCTGTGTTGTGGTTGGTGCTTCATCTGTGTCTTTCATTTCAACCCATGTGGTTCAGTGCTTATGCACTATGTCTCTTATGTTGTTAAAAATGTTCGCATGTGTGAAGAGAATTGCTTTTGTCCTTGCGTTCCTTTGCTCCAGTACATATGCTGACGCAGGCCAATGGGAGGTCCTCACACCCAAATGCCCAGAGCAAAGGAAGTACGTGTAGTCATCTCCCATGACAACCACACCATGTATGCATGATCTTATTCAACCCGGGTTAGTGACTTTACTGTTTGTTTCTTTGGACAGTGGACATGACTGCGGGGTGTTTGCCATGGCTATCATGGACTTGTTGTCCCTTAAAGTGGATGGGTTTGAGTTCGACCAAGATTGTGTGCCGTATTACAGAGACAAGTGCCTGCTTAGCTTTATGCAGCGTTGGGCAGCTCATTTCCCACAACATCTATGAGGTTTGTCTCCCATTTATCCAATCTTATGACACATACAAAGTTGGGCACTTTATTCATCGATGGTCGCATTTGAACTGTAGGTTTGCCTCCCCCTAGTGGTTGTCACCGTACGGGTTAGTGACTTTACTATTTGTTTCTTTGGACAGTGGACATGATTGCGGGCTATTTGCCATGGCTGTCATGGACTTGTTGTCCCTTAAAGCGGACGGGTTCGAGTTCGACCAAGATTGTGCGCTGTATTATAGAGACAAGTGCCTGCTTAGCTTTATGCAGGGCTAGGTAGCTCATTTCCCGCAACATCTATGAGGTTTGTCTCCCATTTATCCAATCTTGTGACACACACAAAGTCGGGTCACTTCATTCATCGATGGTTGCATTTAAACTGCAGGTTTGTCTCCCCCTAGTGGTTGTCACCGTACGCATCAGCAAAGGGTCCGTGTGGCGTACCTTTGGTGACATTGTTCAGTTGTTGGTTGGTTGTTTCTTAGTATTTGTTGTCTATTTTCTCACATCGGTCACTTCCTTTATTCAACTGTGGACTTTTGTATGTTGTTGGGCCGTGTGGATGTATTCATATCAGTGGGCATGTGATCCACTGGTGCTGGCCTGTTTTAGCTGTATACCTCCATTTTATCTGCGTATGTATAACCTAGGTTAGTCAGTTCCCAGGATTGGGTTAGATGTAGAAGTTACATTGTACATTATTCACCCATGGTTGCTGCTCATGTACATCCTGGGATATGCAGTTGGTGTTGTTGGGCAAATGAGAAATTGTATCGTATCCTGCATCCTATGTATTGAGTAACCTTGGTTGTTAACCACAACTGTTTGGGATATTGACACCGTCTTTCACAAATGCATTGGACGAGCACCTTCTCTAGTGTAGTTGGTGAGGAACTTTTGTTTAGCCAATCTAAGCCACTTACAGGGATTGCAATTTAATGTACATTTCTGCATTTGTTATGTACATTAGCTTGGTTAGTCAAATTGAGGGTTTGAGGATACTACCACCTGCTTAGTTATGGGGCTTATGTAGCACATATCCTGACCTACTCGTATGAAGATCGTGAGTTTGATAGCTCTATCTGGGGATACAAAACTAGTGCACATCCATCATCCCATTATTGTGACATACACAACCCTGGTTAGTCTCCCATATTATGTGGGTTACTAACATGTTCGACGTATATGGAGCACAGGTGGTTATATCCACAAGCCGAGTTGCTGACATTTATTATCTGGGATGCTTATTTGGTTGAATGAAATTATCTCGTTATTGTCAATTACACATCACGGGTTAGTGTCATCTGTATGGTGGGATATTGATTACATGCACAATACTCCTGTTATTAATACTCCCACATCTTGGGTTAGTATCCGTTATGATCTGGGTTACTGACATGTTCGACGGGATAGGTCAGGATATATGGGATTTTTATTTGTTATAGGGAAATGGTCTTATTATTCTCACACACACACATAGGCACCATTGCATTCTAATAGATAACCTGTCTTGTACATATACAACACATGGGAATGCTTACATGGAACTCTACACAAGCATAGCAGGTGGGGTACTACTACATACCCACCCATACATGCCATTGTATAAGGTGGATGTACAAAAAGATAAAGTTGAGGATAGAAGTTGTCACATATTCGAAGTTTGCGCTTAAGTGGTGCAGTAAACTTCCAGTATGTGACACAAAACATCTTGGGATATGCAGCTAGGGAGTACAACTATATGAACAGATCCCCAATGGCTCATGTTGATGTAGTGACGAACCCAAAATAACTGTACCCCATTACCCGGGAAATGAGATTATATGAGGACACCTGTGAATATCATCACGTACGCGATAACCATGGTGATGCACATACACAAGCTCATTAGTTGACCTCTAATGCTGCTATTGATGAGTAGGTCCACACCCATTTCGGCGTCTATGTACCGGTGGAGAGTAGCTGTGGCAGTCAACAAATTAGCACGCAACAATCGATTCTCCCCTTGAAGGTTTCTGACAGATATCTTGTCAGCCCGGGTTAGGCGATCATCCACCCACTGAAAGTGCTTGCACTTCCTCTACATCACATGGAAAACGCACACGTAACTACAAATGACAACGCATGTGTGGACGTAATAACAGACACAACCGTACGGAATTTTGTGGATGGATTCAGTACCTTGTGGCACACCGAGTGCCACCGATATTTGTTGCCCCGAGCAGGGATGATGTTAGCAGGCCGATCGCAGTCGCAATATATGACCAACTCAGTGTCTTGGTCGGAAGCCATTCTCATTAGTACGTGTCAGTAGGTTGGTTGTGTCTGTAATTGTGGTTCGTATGGATTGGGTGTACTAACCTCTCTGCGGAATGCTTAACTGTGGGGGGGATTTTCGCTACATTGAGTTGGGTTTGGGAATTGGTGGCCATTAAATAGGGAAATTATGATTGACCTAGAGTGGGTCAGTTAATGATGGGAATGTTTTGGGCGGGACTTTTTCCCTTCAAAATGGGAGTGGCTATCCCACCAATCCCACATCATGATTAGTGTTGGGGGGCCCCTCTTTTTTGGTTGATATCAGACATCTAATCCCCAATTATGAAGTGGGGACCTCCGCAAAATGTGGCTCCGCCTAACACCACATCCATCACAATCAAGTGCACACTAACTATGCAAATGTTTGGCCAACAAAGTTGGGTCAGTTAATTTTCACTGTTTTATTGTTGGTTAAGCACACCCCATTAATGTGCAACTTGAGGTGGGACTCAATTAACGGCACCATGGACAAAGTTACTAACATAGTAGTTCACATATTATAACTTTGAGGACAATCTTGCTAGTTTGCCAATGCACACCTTACATACGTGCGTACCACATATCATATTTGACCATTACATTTCTTAGAACAACCCGAGAATATTATATACATGTGACGCACTGGTCACGTTGCGATCCCAAAAAATGACCGGGATGGCACGAGTTACGCTGACAAAAATTAGCACTTCATTTCTTCCAGGTACATGGTTTGGCAGGTTACGATTGCAAAAAATGAAAACAACCCCCATTTCATCACTTCAGCCCAAACACATAACCTGGGTTAACAACAGTGAATGCTATCCCCAAAAAATAGGCAAAGTTCCATTCAGCGCCTACGATCCCTTCATGCCTACATCCAACGGATGCAGAACGTAAGCAAGATTGCGATTGCTGCCACAGCAACTCCGAGCAACTTCCGCAGTGTGTCCACTTCTGCCAGGCGTTCAGTGTCCATGCGCATGTCCTCCTCCCGACTCCAAAGCTGGTCACTGTGGTCATCTAGAACCCAGTCCCTCTCCAGCACACTCTCCCGTAGAAGGTCATCGATCACCTCCTTCACCCCTTCCGAGAAGTCCGGATCAATCAAACAAAAGTAGTCACAAGCAACTTCGTCCTGCACCCAACCATAGGCAGTACACAATGCCCACAAAGTCAAAACCTTAGGGTGGGCAGACTTTGCCAAGTGGTAATGAACTACAGCTATATGGAAAATGTCCATGACCACTGACCCTTTTAGGACACCGAGCATATTGTCACTGATATGGACTGTCGCCTTCGAATATGTCTGCATCTAACCCACATTTACGTATGTAAGTCTCCATTGTACACCAATCGCATGTGAACTCTGACTTTGAGCTGTCACTTGGGGAAGCTAGGTTGATTGGTCTAGCAGACACAGTGGCAGCTGACTCATGGATTGTAACTCAACCACCCAATTTAGTACAGTCGTTGAGGACAAGTTCCTATTCCAGCTTTATATATCAATGTGTACCCCGTATGTTATATCCTCCATCCAAAGAAATAGTACATGACATTCAATGTATGTGGTTGGATTGCATTTACTTTACTGATACTGCATTACACTTGCCTATGACATATTTTGCTCACTTAATACAGCCCCTCCCTTTCACTTATGGTGGTTGGTTGCAATAATGATGTGTGACGTGGAACTCCATTGGCCTCTATAAAACACCACCATCCATATCCCACGTTTACAACATATATAACCTGGGATGCATATTATCAGTTTCCAGTATGCCCTTCACGTATGTTGTGTGCAATGGAAATACATTAACTTCACGACTGGGGATACATTGATCGTCTGCAATTTAAATATCTTGGGATAGTCCTCCAATTTTCGGGGCTATGGACGTGTTCCAAACATCGCAAATTCAATCTATACATGATAAATATTACATTATCCATTGCAGAAGTTGTTACATATATTGGGCTAAACACTGCCCTCCACCGATGTTTTTAATGGACTTACATTACTTCCAAATGCAACTCAGATGTGCGAAAGTTCTAAAATGACCACGTCGTACGTGTGATGTGATGAGCACTTACAAATGGTAATGAACACCGCCGTCGACGTCATAACATATACTACTATCCATGGATGCGCTCACAACAGTTTCGACGTCGGTTACACGCAGGGTGCTTACACTAAGTCCTGCATAACAAAGGTTGTGAAGTTGTAACATACATGTGTGAATATCTTACTAAATGAACATAAGATGCTTCACTGGGGTACGTACCTTCACAATACAAGACATGTTCGTTTCATGCCTAGTAAAACCAGACACTTCCACTTTGGAGCTGTCTTAGAGGATGGCGACCCCCAAACAAAACCTAGGGGTTCCCTATAGTTGTAGTTGAAGTTGTGCGCCTCGTCAAGGGGACTTCGCACATTATGACTACAAACACGTGTGTCTGTAAGTACCACCACATATGCCCCCGTAATTGACATCATAGTGAATAGGTTGGGTTAGAAGGAAGCTCACGCGAGCCCTCAACAGTTCCATACGTAAATGCGTACCTCCTTACATGTCACCGGTGGTGCGGTTGATGTGAAACCGCGATGGTATGCTGTGCTCAGATTTGACACTTCATGCACGACACTGTTTAGCTCATTCAAGGTGGTCAACCTAATGTTTAACTTCACTGCTTCTGGGCTAGGTAGGAGGGTGAACAAGTACGTGTCATCCATCCAGGCCCCGTGACGGACGGTGTTCATAACCGATGTCACTCCCCTTTGAAGTTGTGGAATGAAAGCCGGGGCTGGCGTTGGGTCGATGTCATACGCCTATAGTACTTGATCTTGTTCGCAAATATGCTCAACACAGAAGCAACGACGTCCATTTGCCCACAGTTGTTCTTTTCACTCCTATGGCCAGTTTGGATCAAACTCCCAGATGAGGGGGACTTGTCCAGGGAGAAGTCGACCAGAGGGCAGCAAACACTGGAGGTTTCGCAACTTCGTCCGCTTTGATGGATTGAAATCTTCCCACAACCGCACAGGGAAGTCCATGAAGGTCTAGAGGGAGATGTTGTCAAGAAGACATAAGTGACCCCCTTGAACCCACCCAAGGGTTGGTAAGGATTGATTAGAAATATCATGGTTAGCCATATTGATGTGGAGATAATGGTTACGAACGATTATATATATTGTGTGTCACCAGTGTGGGTGTTGTAATGTGACATATTCATGCCTTTTGTAGAAGTCGATGTCATAAACGATTTCACCTACCTACACCCACCCCCATCTAACTTTCTAGAACTTCACACTCCCATTGACCATATTAATTGCCCTCCTACCGTACGCGATAACCGCGACAGTGCACACCCACTAATTCGTATACATATCCTGGGGTATGTATTTAACTAGACATACCCTGCTTAACTCGATGCAATCTCGGGATATTCATATTAACATCTCAATTCAAAGCCCCCATGTACCAGGGGAAAAACAAAGGGAAAATCACAACCATAATACAGTGGCGATGTAAATTACACGAGAGGTTGCTGTTTATGTACATGAACGGTTTGCAACCCACATGTTCCTGCACTGCCAGTACACAAGGGAAGTGAAGCTCATAACATCTCGACTGCATTCATATGAATTTGTCATTGCACACCATCCCAGCTGCCACCAAAATACGAACACCTGTACCACTAGACAGCATTGCCAAATAATTACTTATAATTAGTGCTTATGTACATTAACGGGCCCAAGGTGGCCAATTATGCTGCCAACCCACATAAGTGGCACAACTATCCTAGGATATAAGCAAGGAAATGACTTTTTGCCTTCATATTATGCGTCCTGGACATAGTTACCTTCAAACAAATCCTCCACGGGCACGGCAACAATTGTCTTATCTGCATTGAAATCTGCGCGCAGATTCATGCACGTGTTTTTGTAGTGTCCAACCTCTCCGTATTTTAAGCACTTTCGGAGCTAGACGCCTTGCCTTTGAGATTCAATTCGCCTCTTTCGTGGCCTGCCTTGCGGACGTGGGTTTAATGGCGGAAGGATTCCTTAGTTATATACGTCATCCAATGCTTTCCCGTCTACAACCACACCCATGGCGTTATCCACAGTTGTAGAATCATGCGTCTCCATTAGATGTATGCTGTTCATACAAATCGTACTTTGATTGCCCCCTTGTAACAGTAGCTGACATAATTATACAGCCACAACTTCTGATTGTCCATGACTACCATTGCATGTGCACACGGCTGGCCCTTCAATTGCCACAACTTGCAGCTATATTTTTTTCTGCTAGGTTCACCATTGAGCTACGATTATTCGTCAGGAGCACACCATACTCTCCAAGGGCTGTGTTAAATAGCTTCACATCTGCTACGGAACCAATGTTGGCC
>NCQV01059844.1:0-13335 GCA_002740545.1 Lophocereus schottii
CGCTCGTAGTAGCTTATCAAACGATCGTACTTAATTTATTTATTTTATATGTATATATATATATATTTCGCAAAAATTTTTCGATTTTTAGGGGTTTTCAATTTTTAAATTTTTTTTGGATTTTTGGATTTTCAGAATTGTTTTTGTGATTTTTCAAGGTTTTCAAATTTTTTGGATTTTTGAATATTTCCATTTTTTGGTGATTTTTGAATTTTTTCAAGAAACGATTAAACTAAGTGACGATTGATACCAAAATAAAGAAATCAACTGAAACAAATCAGAACAACTAAGTAACTACTAATGAAATCACCAAAACATAGTACGAAAAGAGTAATATACGAAAACAAAAAGATGACCTAATCTCTTGCCGTCATCCTCGACAACGGCGCCAAAAACTTGTTGGTAATAATTGAGAGTAAAAATAAAAGCCGTAAGCGTACAGCTCTTGCTTTAGTACTTGAGGGTCGTGTCCTCGGGGACAACGGGAGAATTTAGGTCATTTATAATGAAACAATTTAACTAATTATCCTAATGTGGTCTACACTAAACCAAATTAAATCGTTCAAGGAAAACATAAAATGTTTAACTCAAACTAAATAACTAAAATGAACTAAATCTAACATTTATTCACTGTGAGCTTATTAAAGAAACTATGCATTCAACATCATTTAACATTCAACGCCACTAAAATCAAGAGTTAAACACTACCAGGGCAACCTAATTGCCAAAACCAAAACCAAAAACCAATGAACCAAAACCAACACCTATTGAGTAGAATTGGAATAGACCATCCTCAGCAAGATCGAAAGCAACAAGTAGGGGAGGGGAGGCAGGGAATTGACTGCAACTCCAAACAGGTAGCAAGGGAGGGGGAAGCAACAGCATCAACTCAGCAATTCTAACTAAGAACAACTAGAAAATTCAGGCCACAGGGAGTGTATACCTCGGTGGGATTACAGGGCACAACACTGCCTTCACCGTGCACCTTCTCTGCCTCCAACCAACTCGATTCAAGGGGAAGGGGAATGAACTACACCTAATAAGCACTGAGTCAGGCTTCCTTGCTTGCAGCTCGGCCACTCAGCAATGGCGATGTCGCCATTAACAACGAAACCGAAGCAGAACAGGGCGAATAAGGGAGGGGGACAAACCGAATGAAATTCAACAAACCACATCCAAAAATTTGCACAAATCAAACCAATATCGAATATTACTACTAGAAATTTGAAAGTATAGCAAATTACAAGAAATTGAAGGCTGAAAACGAAAGAAAATCGAAACCCTAAAACTTGAACTAACCCTAAATTTCGAACGATGAAGACGAAAACAAAATCAAATAAACCTAAACCTAAAACGGAATTAAAACCTAAGTTAGAACCTAAAATTACCTACTTCCCCCTTCAATGGCGTCTGCAACTTGACTTATATACCCAAACGCTTCTCAATTTCGACCATCGATCTGTGGCTATCGTGGACGGTGGAGATGGCGCTGACTGGAGGATTGCGTGGCAGTTGCTATGTGAATGGTGGGATGGAGGTTTGAGGAGAGAGAAAGGGAAGAGAGAGAGGCGAGATGGTAAGGGCAGAGATGGTGGAAGGGGTCGAGTTTGAAGTTTCTGGGTTCTGGGTTCGGGAGACAAAGAGAAGGGGAGAAAAAAATGAAGGGGAGGGGGAATTAAAGGAGAGCTGGACCGGTTTGGCTGGGAATTGAACCGGACCGGTTCTCTTGAGCCAGTCCGGGTTTTTTTCTTTAACTGGTCCGGTTCAGGGGAATTTGGACTGGTTCATGGCAATTTTGAACCGGTTCTTCAATTCCCGACATTTTCCGCTATTTTTCTCGCATTTTGGCCATTTTTCTGAAATTATTCAAAACCTACAAAATAAAATAAAATCAGATAAAAACCTTAAAAATATGATAAAAACGAGCATAAAATTAGTGCAAAAGTACGTTAAAAATAGCTAATTTTTGGTGCAAACAGGTTTCTGAGCAGTTTGGGGCATATCATAAAATGCCTGAGCTTCTGCCTTTGGTTGCTCACTAACTTCAAACTCATTAGTAACAATGACGTCGTTCACCATTGCTCCAACACGATCGACAAACTAGTTCGTGTTATCGAAATCCATAGGACTTGTTGGAGCCATGTTATCATACAAGTTTTGTTGGTTACTACTGCTAACATTTGCATAATCAATTGGTTCTATCTCCCCATGAGATGTCCAATATCAATACCCCTTAACAAAGCCGTTTTGATAGAAGTGTAATTTAACATCATCAGGTTCCCTACAAGCTCTGTTTCGACACTTAGCACAAGAACATCTATAACGCCCATTATTAATGAACTCTGTTTGACACCTTGCAAATTGATCAAACATTTCTACTCCTTCTAAGAACTCGTGCCTATAAGATTTTCTCCTTGATACAAATCTTTCATACATCCACCTCCGATGGCGTGGTCCACACATATTATCCACTGTTCATCATTGACAAAGTAAGCAGTACATTGGTTACTTTAATCATCGATGTATTTATTACATTTTAATTCGTATATAACTGAATACATGATGGACTTATCATTAAACTATTTCGTCATACGCTACGATTAACACGATACCAACAAATGCACATATTATGATAATTAAGTCAGGGTATAAACCTGTTCGAACATTTGAAGTGGGAGCCCAAAGTTGTGACATGCACACTAACAATAATGACACTCACAGCAACAATAATGGATTTTTTTCCCTTTCGCAATACGTTTTCTCTTGCGACCCATTTCCTTCATATTAATAATCCACAAAAATCATTCTCATTAACACACAAATTAAAATAACACCATTCCCTCAAATCGTACACAACAACACATATGCACAACTTTTTCACATTTAACGGAATAATATAGCCTCATAGTTGCTTATTAATTGTTCTCTATCAATCCTCAACAATAAATTTCACAAATAATTATGTTCAATGTCTGTACAAACACATTCTTCAATTCACTATAATTTACAACACCAACAAATTACTAATAATAGCACTTACCTAACAATTACATATTAATTTACACATAATTTCAACATACAAAAACCATTATCAACAAATTAACACATATCACATACTCAATCCACTTTAATTTAGCAATCAATTTATATATTTTTTTAAAGATAATTTCCAAAAATCACCCAATATAAATCTACCAATCACTAATTACTACAAAATTATCAAAATTATCTCTTCAATTTCACAAATCTACAAAATATTTAGGTTTAAATAACTTACTTCAAAATATCAAAATTTATGGGCCACAAATGATGGGGGATGTTGAGGTTGGCCGGCGGTGAAGGCGACGGCGGCGAAGAGGCAGTAGCAATGGCGGTGGGAGGGATCGAAGCTGGGCGGTTGACTTGGTGGTGGACGCTAAGGAGCCATGCCCAGGGGTTGAAGTGGCGGCGGCAGGGGCTAGTCGCCGGCAGAAGCATGGGGACAGGCGGCACTCGACCGGCGGCGATCGAGGGGGAGGGGCGTGCGGGGGGGCAATTTCGGGCTCGAATTAAGGTGAGAGAGAGGATGAGGACTGGAGTCGAGGCAGGCCTCATTTAAAGAGGTTCCGACGGATATGTCGACGGAACATCCGTCGGACATAAACGTCCGACAGTTATTCTGGCGGCCCTGTCCGTCGGCCCTATTTAAAAAAAAATCAAAATTTTTAAAGAAAACGGAAAAAGGCCGGGCATTTTTCAAAAAAGTGCTCCCGACGGCCTAGCTCCCCGGAAAATCCGTCAGACGCTCCTTTTGAATTGTCCGACGAAATTGACGTCGGAATCTCCGCTGACATCTCCGACAGGTCGGCGGTCTGTCGGAATATTCCGCCGGAAACAGCATGATTTTTAATAGTGGCAGCATCAACCAGGAGCGCAGAGATATGGTAAACTTTGCCAGTATTGAGTATAGACCTTCATCGAATAATATTAGCATTGTCTTCTATGCTAGTGGATATCTCGTCACACTATAAAACAATCAACTGCATTGATAAGCAATATACATGTACATGGAGGGAAAATTTTCAGCAACTTCAATAAACCAATACCTGATAGTCCATGAATATAACTTTCCATAATGTACATTGCTCATGTACTCAAACCATCATTGATTGCATGAGTCCAATAGTTAGTGTCATAGACCTATTGCAAGCGTTGATGGTGCATATAGGCATAGAAGTATGTACTAAACTTGATATGTCTGTAATCATAAATAAGCAAAAGAAAATAGATAAGTATGATCCTAATGTAGCAAAAACATCATGATTGTGAAGGAAAGAATATTATTGTAAATAATGCCATTATCATATGATTGGAGATGGACTAACCAAGAATCAGGAATGCTATTAAAAATTTCTGTATAGACAATATTTTAGTCATATTGTGAGGCACATCCCTTTTATTGTAAATTGAGAACTTTAGTCCTGAAGGAGAGGTGACGTAATAGATAGCTACATATAGTTGACCGTGGGAGAACACTAATTTTGGAAGATAAACTCCTACATATTACAAAGTTTGATATTGACTTTTATTAATTCTTATTGCAAAACACAATTTCAGAGAGCATTGCCTCCGCTTCAAGGCAAATGGCGAGCCCTTAGCTGAAGGACTTAAGTCAACTCATGGATAGTTACTACTTGCCCAATATTTCTTCCATTCAAGATTTTGGTTTGGACAACCTTACTACTAAGTCTTTTAATAATCGAGCGAGTTCATTGCATAACCCAATTAATGGAATAAGACTTCTTAATAGAACAACAAGGACACTAACTTTCAACTGAATTTTATGATTCAGGAAGCCTGAGAAGTTCATATCATGTAGCATCTTTAGTGGATTAATGTCATCAATAAGGGAATCAATGTTAGTTAGTAGGAATCAGGTATATACAGCTACTACCCGGAACCGTCGATAGAATTTTGGAATTTATTTCATCCACGTCAGTATTTAAGGGTGCCAATATACAACCGTCCTGAAAGTATGACTTGTCTCTGTATCTTTCCACTAAACTTGGATACACAAATTCAATCAAGTTTATGAGACCATTGCTGTCATTCTTGATAAGAAAGTCTTCAGGAATCTCTATCTAATCTAGTTCACTACTACCTAAAAATGAGGATCCTTGCACACAACCATTACCAACATTCAAAGTTCATTCTGTAAAACTCCACAACCGTTCATGCTCATTGTCACTTAAATTTGAATGCATAAGTCACATGTTGGTTCTAAGATGTTGAATATTGCAGTAGGACCAAAATGCTGCCCTTGATATTGAAGATACAATGATATCTTCCCTACTTAAATTTGCACACAACCATTACCAACATTCAAAGTTTATTCTACAAAACTCTACAACCGTTCATGTTCATTGTCACTTAAATTTGAATGCATAAGTCACATGTTGGTTCTAAGATGTTGAATATTGCAGTAGGACCAAAATGTTGCCCTTGATATTGAAGATACAACGATATCTGCTCTACTTCCCTTTGTGACAACAGAAAGTATTTGCCTAAAATCACCTTAGAAAATGACCATTCCCCCTCCCCCCAAATATTTGGTTCTGATTGCATAGATCTCGTAAAGACTGCTCAACTGCTTTTACCGTATAGCGATGAGTCATGAGAGCCTCATCCCATATGATAAGTAATGTTTACCTAATTAGATGTGCTAAGTCAAAATGTTTAGAAATGGAGCATGTAGATGTCTTCTCTACATCAACTGGTACTTTAAACATTGAATGAGTTGTTTTCTCAAAAGGTAACAATAATGCGGTTGTTTTAGGATCCAACGGATAGCACTATCAAGCCTTTTGACCTGAAATGTGTTACAATATTTTTCCAAAGATATGTTTTCCTAGTTCATCTCGGCCATAAATAAAGAAGCAACTTCCTTTTCCATTTTATCTGCATGAATAACTGATTGGAAAACTCACATTTGACTTGAATTCAATGTTCGTAGCAATATGTTAAGGTTTTGCCTCTCTTGTTCTTGATCATAATCAAGTTGTTCTCTGATAATTTTGTTACCAAGGTGATGCACCAGATTAGGTGCAAGCAAAGGCATAGGAGGGTGGTCCCTTAATGATCTACCATTCTTATTCAAAATCATCTTAATTTCATAAAGTCCAAGTCCTGTCGTTGTTCCACACTAACATGTAAACCATGGTCTCTAATATCTCTTTGCATTTGTCTTTGTAAATCATCAACAAGGTCTTTGCAATGTTATTCCCACAATCAATGGGGGTCAGACAATTCTGAGAACACCAACATTGAACAGAATATACTCTGAAGCTCAGTCCCTATTGGCCATCGTGATGCTTTTGCTAGGGCCTCATACCACTCATTAGCATCATCAACTAGCCCTCTTGCCAAGCAAGCTTCCTTAAAAGTTAAGGACAAGATTCCATTGATAGTTCTTATATCATCATATAATGTAGCTCCCTGAACAATACTTAACAACATCCGCAGATAGTATCTCTCTCACATGTTTGGCTGGGCATACGGTAGTTAGTCGATGCATACCCTTTGTTTTCTTTTTGTTTTTATCCTTATTCCTTTATTCTAGGCATAATAAGATAGGAATGTTGCATAGGTGTAACACCTTGCGTTGGTATCTGCAATATTCGCAATAAACCAACCTATGAGCATAGTAATCGTTTATGCTCCTTCTTCCATAGCCCTATAAAGTTGATCGATCATTGAATATACCATATTGTTGTCTTGGCAAGTGGTATTGTAATAATTCGATAGATGGATAATGTTGGGTGCTCTTGAATTCAAATATTCTCCAAACAGCATCTGCTGATGACACATAACAATAATCTAAGTATTGTTTAATCTCATTGACGTCTTCATAGTTAGGAGGACCAATTCCATGTTCAGGATTTTGGACATTATCTTCGATGACTGTGGTTGCTCTTTTAGCTCCTTTATGTATGTATTTGTGAAGGTACTTAATGACCTTCTTTTGCACACATTGCTTAGCATTAATATGTGCATCATATTTAACACACAAATTATTGTTACATGGTATCTATTGTTCATTCTCTTACCATGAATAGTTACACTTCTACCATCATCCCAATGTCTATACTTCACAAAACCATTTTCTTCAATAATGATCTTATTACAAAAACTCTTAGGGTAATGCTTTATGCACGTGTTACATTTATGCATGGAGCATACTAGATGTCAGTGTCACATAGACCATGTATCATATGTCTTGTAATAGTTTCGAAAGTGATGGGGTCAGTGTCTTCATCAGGGAGCTGTGCACATATAATACGATCTATATCTTCGGTGCACGTGGGTTTGTCCTCACATGCAAGGGTTAATAATATATAGGCATTTGGTAATCCTCAGTTCTGGAATTTAATAACATCTATAACTACAGATACAACAGAGAAGTATAGGTTATAGGGATTAAAATAAATGACCATGAATAAAGTAAGATTGAGCTTTTATAATCTACTACATACGTGACATAGTTAGATGACAACATTACGTGCAACAATTTTACCAAAAAGATTTCTTTCTTTGACGTCACGTTTTAGCTCTATTAGCCTTATGCAAAATACTCGAGCAACAATTTCAAGTCCGTTATTCACATATTGGCCTTGTTATTGTGCTAAAGCTTCCTAGATTTCTGGCCAATTAAGATCGTAGGAGAATGTGATAAAAAATCAAGATAGCCTGTTGTGAATCCCGCAAGTATACAGTTTAACATTGTAATAATTATGGGTGTCGTCCTCAGGGATGAGTTATGAGGCTAGATTACCGAAAATTCTAAACTAAATGAAAACTAAATGCTAAACTGACCAAGTATTATGAGTGGAAATTCTACAAATTTATAGGCTAAATGAACAAAACTAAATCCTGAATTAGTGAACCAAACATTTTGCTACACACTAGCGAAAGTAAGAAGAGCTAAATTGCAACTAATTTAAACACACCAACACTTGGCTGAAGTAGTTCAATCAAAGCACTAAACCTGGCAACAAAACCGAACAAAAACAAAGGAAAGAACAAAAGGTAGAAAGCAAGCACAGTAAATTGGGATATTGAACGAAACCAACAAAATGCTCACAAAACCATGAAGATTCAAGCAAACTGTGAAGCTAAATTACGATCTCGACAACGTATAATCGGAGTGCCTCAATCTATGAACTTGAGTTGTCTACCTCAAGTATAGGACATGGGAACCAAAATCGAATCTGGGAAGTGAACGGGAACAAATGAAATTTGCTTTGAACAATTTCAAATTCAAAACTATAATTTCTAGTTGAATCCAATAGCCCAAGTTAAAACTAAGAAATGAAAACTTAATCTGAAAACAAGAGAAACTAAAATTGAAAACTGAACTCGAGCTAGTTGCCCTCCTCCTCTCTCAATATTTCGGCCTCCAATTAAAGCAGCCCCTTCGAGCCCCTCCAATCAATTCTTGCAACCGGATTTTGATGAAGGCAATGATGATGAATCAAATGGTGCGGAAAGGCGGGAGTAATGACTGGGAAGTCATGCCCTATTCGGCTCCTCTACCTCTTGGGTTCTCTGGGCTGCAATGAAGAAGAAGATGAAAAGGCAAGGAGGGGAAGGAGAAGTCATGTCATGTGCAACTCACGTGCAAGCAAATAAAATGGCCTTGTTTGGCTAGACCGAGAGAGAGAAAAAGGAATGAGTGGGGAAATTGTCTTGCGAGAAGGGGCCAAGTCTGGGTACGCTCTGGGCCGGCCCAGCTTAGGGAAAAAGAGAAAGAGAGGAAAGTGGCTAGACTTTGGTTCAAGGAAAGAAGGGAACCGAACTTGGCAAGGAAGATTTGGGTTGGACTTCAACTTGGGTAGGCCTATCTTCTCTTGTTTTTAATTGTTCCACAATTCTTCTTCTAGATCCTTTGATGTCCACTTTATTGAGATTTCATTATTCCTACAAAATAAATAAAAATATATTAAAATTCTAATTTAATCATTTATTTTAGGGCAAATACTAGATAATAAAGGGTATAAAAATAACATATTTTCTGGTTGAACATAGCCCATTTGATTACAGATGGCCATTGCACCCAAAAAGTATTGTCTCATATAAGGTGGCCCACTTGTGAATGATCCAGGTAATGTTAACCATCTTCCCACTGCATGAGCGTCATTTTCACCAGCAGTAATAACGTCTTGCAAGCCACTATATAATTTTGCTCACAGTGTACTTTGATGATTTTTGATATATGGTAACCTCCAAATCGCCAATCGCATCATAACAATTAACAATAAATTGAAGGAACAATCTACGCTAATGAAGTAGAATGTTTCCATCATGAAGCCTATACTATTTAAGGAATGCATAAAATTCTCTCATTTTCGCCATTGCTCGATTAGTGCTTGATGCACCCATACATGGAATATAAGTTGTCCAACCATCTGTTCCATATGGAAATAGGAGTCGGTATTGAAGAGGCATATACGATAGCTGGGTTTCATATACTCGCTATAAAGTTTCACCTATTTTTGGAACAATAATATCTCAATGCTCTTCACTGCCAATATCACCCCTGACTATGAGAGCTATAACTTTGTCCACAGTGGGTAGTGTGTATTGTCTTCCAGGACATGGTTTAATAGTGCGAATGGTTAAATTAATCACATTATCAGCCTCAAAGATACTACGTGCATTACAAAAACCTTCACATAAGGGTTTACACTATCAAGCATATGTTGTAAGCCCTGTAATGTTTCCTCATTAACCCACGTACACGTTGTTGACTATTTAAACCCGTGCATTAATTTCACACTTCATCATGTGTGTCATAGATATATAGTTGAGCAAATTTGGGTACTTCAATTCGATAGTAATTGTTGCCACTTATTCTGAAGGAGTAAGAACCATGCCTATCCATTATAGAGTGATCGGTAGCTCTACCCACTGTTGTGAATGATAACATGGAGTTACATCCTTATATTATGAAGAAAATTGGGTTGACTTAACAATGTGTTTAGTAATGAAGGAGGCAAGGTCAATGCCTTTAACATAACAGGTCCACTTTGACAACTTATCATGAATTGAGGTTGGACCACACTACCTCTTGTGACTCTCTCATCCAACCACATGTTCGCTCAACAGTGGCCACAATAAACCAAAGCTCTTGTGAAATTCCAACGGTTTAAGAACCTTCTTGCTGGTGGAGTCGTACGTGCAACTGTTAATTGAATTTCTCTAGATTATGATTGATAACGCTTGTGTTCTACAATGAATTACGATTGTGCGTGATCTGGATTACACCAAATAAATAGCCTCTATCTTGCATTTTGTCGAGCAAGTCTCGCTTGAAGTCTATTTACAGTGCTCTCACCACTTCCAGCTAAAGTTTCCATTAATATTTCAAAAACATTATGTACATTATTAGGTAAATTTTTATCATTGCGTTGTTCAGTGAAGCGGATGTAATTGCATACATAGACTATTTAGTAACATGTTTTCCCCACTTTACAGTGTAATTGTAAGGTATACATTTGTAAAGGATTCGTAGGAGTGTCACAAATTTTGATATTATGAAAGATTTTTAATCTTTTTGATATGTAAATGTAACTAATTGCTTGTCGAAATGTGACTTGCACATTACGATTATGTATAGAAGTTTCCACGATTTCATGCTCTTTTTTCTTGCGAGGCATTAGGCATGTGAAAACCTTCCGCAGTTTTTTTTCACTCTTAAAGAGGACGAAATTGGATTACAAAGAAAATGCAATCATTCATCATTAACACTTGCTTAAAGTGAATAGATTTGTTATAATGAAGGAATTCTTTTGGATGTGTAATATTGTTCGTGTCTAGAGATGGGAACAATCTTTCAAATGCATGAAGTATAGTAATTCCTAATTATATATCTAGATTTTTTACAAAATATTGTCATAATATTTGTAATGACCAGTGTATAACCTGGACATTTCATTTTAAGTATTAGTGCAAGTTTTTGTGTATTTGTACATTGTGTATTCCATGTGTAAATATGGAAGGGTAATTTCATATAGTCAATTATGGCACAATCATTACAGTTTAAATAAAGAAAATAAATAAAGAAACATGGTTTTTCCTATGAAATTTTAAAGTATAAATCCATTACATAATAATGTAAGTAGGTATATAAATAGTATCAAAATAATGCATCAACTCAACATAAACAATTGACACCAACTTACGTGGATAATATGAACTCAAATCATATATGGAGCATGACAATATTTCTATGTAGTAATGCTTGGGAAATAAATTGTATGAAATAGAGTTGCTAATGAGGAAATTTCTAGTAAAGAAAAACATGACATGGGATGAAGTTGCAAAACAGTCATTTCTAACAAAACAATATACTCAACCAAGAAATAAAAACTAGTTTTGGACGTGTACGTGTCATTCTTATTGTCTTTGATGTTGATTTTTAGGTTTCATTGTGTCGTACATTATTTTTTGTTTCTATTTAGGAAACAAACTATGCGAAAATGATGAGAATTTGACGAAAAATGTGTATTGGGGGAATAAATCATGGGAAAGTTGTACTTCCTCTTGTTTGACAAAGGACTCATTATTCATTACAGGTTTTCCATCTTAACCAAAGGTAAGTATAGTCTTTCTATCAAATTTTGGTTTTAATTCATGTATTTATATACTCAATGGATTGTCTCTAAAGATGGGAGAAAGTTCCCATGTTAATATCTCTATCTTTTGTAACATGTAACGTACTTCATCTTTGGTGACAAACATGTTCGTAATAGTGCCCAAAAAAGTAACAAACCATATGTGCATAATATTCCCACGAGAAAATTTTAAAGCAAAGGAATAGCAACAACAAATGAGATGCAAACATAATGAATATAGTAATATGACATAGTAACCTCAATGAATATGAATATCAAGGGCAGATCTGTAGAAAAAACCTACCAATGAAGAATAGGTAAGAAAATTGGTTGGTTCGCTTAATGTTTATTGGGAGTAAACCATTGATTAAGAATATAAAACGAACATCGGTAAAAGTAAGATATCGATAAGTGTGTGCTCATGGAAGGGTAATTGGACACTGTTAGTGTATCTTTTAGTGGAAGAGCTTGGGTTTGGAGTGGAGGATTTGATCCAATGTCTCCTATAATGTGTGGATTTGGATAATGATGGTTTAGTCCACATTATAGATAAAAAATGTAATTGTACCCAAAAAAGGGGAAATTCTGAATGTATTTTCACATGTGCATGAATTTCAAAGTAGAATGGAAATATGAAATTTAAATATGCTGTAGTTCTACAATAATTCTCAATTATTGAAATTTCATCCAATATACCCTGTATTCATTAATTACAATAAATTTTAGTTGGATTTGAAATATTAAATAAAAATGATTATAAACTACTACACATGTAATGCATCAGAAATAACAAATAGACAACGTCAATCATAAAGACATCCTAAATATGTCTCCTACAATGCATGCATTAGCATTTCATGCTTTAGTGTAAATTAAAATTTGATTCAATGTCTCATACTACACATATATTAGAATAAGTTACAAGTTGATTGAAAGTACTAAATATAAATCATGATAAAGTAGAATCCGTGAAAAACCAAGATGGGTTAACATTAATCTCCAACAACGCATGCTTTAGAGGTAGCATATTTACAACTGGAAGCTATGTGTGAAATTCTAAGCATATGTGCATTTTACCCAATAATGGAAATTGGATTGGACATATGAAATATAAATCTCTATATGTGCACTAACAATTGAACAATTAATCCAAATAGTAAAGTGGGCTCAATATATCCTGCTATAAATAAATAATTACAAAAAAAAATTAACCTTGGAAATATAAAATGTACATTATTATAAAATACTACCAGCATAATGTATTAAAAATAATAAATGTAGAGAATTCATAATCATTCTAGCCAAAATGAAATTGAAACATAATTGAAATAAAGTGATCCATTTTCATCCATTTTGTCATGTGCCACCTTAGTTACCTCAAGTTTCACGAGACATAATTGGCATATGAGTTTTGTTATGGCGATGTTAAAGTTGGGTAGATTGTGTACCAACAAATTTTATTTTATATGTATGTCAATGAAAAAACAGAACACAATCATGTTCACAGTACAGAAAAATATAAAGTAATAATGCGCAAAATGCGTATGAATTTTGTTACTGTAATTTAAATGAGGATAGATTATTTAAGCAACTTATCATATCTTATAAACAATTAAGTGGGAAAAATAAAATCCTACGATAATAAAAATGGAATGCAATACAAATAATTCTCAAATGTAATAGC
>NCQV01059870.1:0-10971 GCA_002740545.1 Lophocereus schottii
AGAAAAGCTAAAGTTTACTTATGAGCATGTAAGATATATGTGTGGGAGTTGATGTTCAAGAAAAGGAGGGTAAGGGGATTATGACAATCATAATCACCCACACCAATGAGAGTTAAATTACATTATGAATTCAGAATAAGTTATACGAGCGTATTATTATGAATAAATGAGATGTAAGGTAGATGTAGGAATCATCTCTCAACGAAATGAACTACAACGCAAGATCATGAAATAGGGATGGTAAAGGTCGAGAGCACGGGAATGTTAACAACCATATAAGGTTGAACAAAAAAAACGTATTGCACATTTAACAATGGGTTTGCAAAGACATGGAAGATCACACTAATAGGAAATATCGTGTTGAAATACAAGGAAGATTAAATAATATTGGATAGTATCAAGTTGTGAAGATGAGACAAGTGAACAATTTCAAGAATTACTATAAAAGCGCATTCTTGCAAAAGATAAACTGTGGTTGCATAGTTTAGGTGTGATATCCAAACCCAAAATCATTCCTGGAAAAGACTTATGTTACTGGCAGATAATCCCATAAATCATTTGTTCAAGGTATAGGGAACTTATTTCGATAGTGATATTGTGCAACTCTCTGTACACAGTACACAACCACAAGATTCTGTCTTTCTTCTTCGTATAAACCTGAGGTTCCCTATGAAGAAACACTTGGTCAAATAAATCCTTTACAACTCATCTATTGAATCTTTAATTCTTTGGACTCTGTTGGGGGTCATATGATAGGGGTGTTGAAAATGGATTGAGCACCTTGAACTAGGTTGATCTGAAATCAATGTTTCTTGGGGGAAAACAGTCCTAAAAGTCCCCAAATGAAACATCTCTAAATCCACCAACTGTGAATATGGATATGGATATACTGAGTGTGGTTGACAAATCACTAATATTTAATGCATTACTAACATGATAATTCACTTGCTTGTACAATGTAATTGGGGGGGGATAAATGGGGCTTTTATTCGCTCGGCCCATAGAAACGCACATTTAGCCAATCCTTATCTCTCAAGCTATCCTTAAGATCCTTACCAATTATCTTAGTCCTGTAAGTACACAGTCAGTTCACCCCCACAATGATACCAATCAAACTGGATTGAATGTCCAATGAATATGGTTCTAGCAATACTGCTAGAGGCATGTGTATAAAAATAAACATTCAACTGCCTATTAGTTTTAGTAAATTGAAATGATGGAGGGGTAGTCTAAAATGTAAAGAAATGTAACCACAATATGAACTCTTGCAAAGATATTTCTTTATTGGTTAGAAAGGACCGACATGTAAGCTGAATGAATGAAAGGACGAAGAATCATAATGAAAAAGGCAAGGCATAGAAATGACCTGCATATACAAGACATGCAGTTTATTCATGATGGTCATGATAGTAAAGTAAATGATTGATGTTATGAAGTTGAGAGGGAGTGTTAAGTAATGAGGATGAAGAAATGTAACACGTTACCAAAGCAGCTTTTGAAAAGTCATACGGTATCCGTATATGAGTAAAATGACGAAGATAAGGGTCAACACTATCAGAAGGAAAATTTTATTCATCTGGTGTTTGAAAGGACAATACATCAAGATGAAGGAGTCAATCTTATGACTGGACATGATGACATCCATCATTAGTACATTTTACAGTAAATGGAAGTCTTGATTAGGCATATAAACTTCAAAACTGCTGGCAGATAGAAATAGCACAAATCGTTGTTTATCATTAACAAAATAGGCTATACTAGTAAAGAAAGGATTACCAAAATAGCTTGAGTAACGACATACAGTCATGACCATGGAGTAGACGTTATGGTGTTATAGAAACGCGAACAATATGGATACATTTAATCGCTGAAAGGGCACTCAATGACTGGGTCTAAAGCAACCAAAGGCTTTGCAAGCAATAAATGAATAGTACCCAAATAGAAGCAAGGAGTTCAAGTAGGTGACAATAAAAATATGAACATAGTGATAACTGAATTGCAAGTAGAATGAGTCAAATATGCTTAGGAAGAACTGCAAATCACATAGTAATACACACCGGGGGTCATTATAGGCTCCATTATGGAAATAGAGAAAAAATGACTGTGATTGTCAAGCTTTGAATCGCTTATAAGAAAGGTTGCCTAGATGTGTTTAAAGAACTCCCCACAGATGACACATGAAATTTCCCATAAACATTCTATTACAACTCAAGAGAGTGTTAGCAGCAAAGAAATGATGCCTCTGAACAATTCAAGGTAAATAGGGCAGAAATAAGTCAATGACAGAAAGTAATGGGAGCATTGCTGATGTAAGGTCTTAATGTCAAGATCAGATAATTCATATACATGGCAGCTTAATCTCACTTATACCACCCATATAATGCCAAGTAGCACACCATAAGCTACTAATTGCTATCACCATACATAAGCACTTATTATAGTGTTCATCTCATATTGGTTGACCTCAAAGATATTGCCCTGTAAGGCATTTCCTCGTCTAGAGGTTTACATCTGACTTGACATTGTATAAATCCCTCAAGAAGTTGCAAATGACATCCCTACATCGACTTCAACCACCACTGTACTCATGGTCAGGCATATTAATTCACCTAAATGAAACTCTTAAATTTTGGAGCAAAACAGACAGAGTTCCGCCTAAAAACTGGTAAAAACCCAGGCTTAAAGCCTTACAATAGATACCTGAAATGGAGAGAAATACTTCAATAGCTCAATGGCCACATGCCGGAGTTCATAACTCAATAGGTCACATACCCGGAGTGCAAGATTACAAAAATTTAGACAATTGAGAGAAATGAAACATAAAATACAACTCCTAGATAAATGAGAGCATGCCTCACTAATAAGTGACCCAAATGGTTCCTTAGTCCACTTTACTCATGAACCTCATGATATTAACAAATGACTGAGTCATCCAAATGAAAATGGCTTCTCCATATATGCCCGTACATATGAACTTATAAGCAATAGTTCATTTAATGGGTCCAACATAACTCATACACTCCTTGATAGCTAACTCATAAACACTTGATAGCTCACAGTAGCCCTTACAACCTTAGCTCTGATACCAAATCTGTAATGCTGCCAAAATGCCAATGACATGATTTACGAAAATTTACAGCGAAAGACTTAATAAGAGAAGGCACTACTGCCGTCCTGATAAGGACAAGGCTCATTGAAAACATTTAATCTTGCATCTCATGTTCATAATCACAAAATCTATTAACTGAAATACTTCAAGACCAAAGTCGATAATAGTTCAACTTTAATACCATCGACTTAATCATACCATTTGCTAACTTGCACTCCACACTACATAAGTATATCGAATATAGACCCAACTTGACCCTGAAGTCGATTCCAAAATTCATGCTATGCTAAAGCCACTGTGAGCATCTGATCACTTTCAACAGGGCTTGCTGAATGGATAAACATGTGATACTTCATCACCTAAAATGGAAAACATGAAAACAATTCGAAAATGTGAGCAAAAACTGTGAGCAAAAACTCAGTACATGCATTCCTGTATTGTAAAATAAGAATAGAAACACTGTTGATGGGTACCCACTCTTGCAATTCATTTAGTTCATAATAAAAATGAAAATGAGAGAGTAATATAAAACTGAATTGCTCATTATTATCTGGATGTGAACCCCTTGCAATGATATGATCTATACATATGTGTACACCTGCCAATCCGATCAAGAGTTGGCCTGAAGCCGCATGGGTAAATGATGGGCTGACGCCTTATAGATGATAACCGACGGGGTCACAATTTAAATGGCAAATCACTATATAAACTGATTCATTAATAAACTCATTAAGAGTTGAAACTTGATAAACATTTTCTGCTTTTTGAAGATACAGGCAATGGACATACCTTAAGCCTTTAAAAATATCATCTAACTTGATAAAAGTCAGTTGTTTTATAAATGTCATCTGACTTGAAAAATATGTTCTGGCCTGATAACACTTATGCATAACGGGAAACAATAACTAGGCATAAACTCTATTTCATAAATGTCATTGTAAGTATGTGTAGTTAGTAAATAATCTTTACTTACATAATATGTGTAATAGAAATTGAGTAATTAAATGGTATACATAACTTTGGCATTTCAATATAACTTCAAAACTGAATTGATAGAAGCTATTACATTTTATATAAAGTAAATGACAGTAAAATGGTTCACAATGAGATAAATGAGATTACCAAAAAAAAGGCCTTGATGGTGACAATTGAGAGGGTGGTTATGGCATTTTCTAAAATAGGTTACTGATACGGGTTTAAGGCTTACTGATGTATAACTTGGTTCAAGATAACAGTGAGTATACTAGATTGGCTTGATGAATACATTTGATATATTGTGAAGTAAGTAATAAAGGTTTGAGGCTAAAAGAGATATATTTTGGTTCAAAAATAGCATAAACTGCAATAACTTGATCTGAGAAATATGATTTCTGAGTCATAACTCTCACTACTTCTCATATTTCATTCATAAATTCATTAGATATAGAATTCCACCCCAAATGAGTCATTGAACTCAATAGAAGCTATTAAGCTCACTAAGCTTGGTATTTTCTTTGTAAAATCCATAATTAATTCAAAGCTCATAAACAAGCTCCCAAATTGTATGTTTGTCTTCTTCTTTCTCATTAATCAAGCTAAAAGCTCCATGAAAGTCCATGAATATTCATTTTCCCTCCTTAAGTAGCTTTGCTTTGCTTGACCTAAAATACACAAAATGAGTGCATGATCAATCTCACTTAATCTTTAGTATTGCTCTTTACACAATTACTCAAAATGCTTCTAAAAATCACCAAACTCAAAATATTTAATCAAAATTCATGAAATCTTATAGGAAATTCGAAACTAATATGGAAAATCTACAGTAAAATTTTCAGAATTTTTCTCTAAGTATACGTTGCACAGAAATTGCAATAATAATCCAATTTACACCAAACAGGTCAGTTCACTTCAAAAATTCATAACTTTCACCTTAGACCTCAAATGGAGACCTAAAACCCCAATATGAAAATCTGAAGAAGTCTAAAAAAACTTTCATTTACAACACAAAATACGATTCCCACAATAGAGTTCCCAAAATGGGGCTAAAACACAAGTTTATCAGTTTTGATCTCATTCTGCACAGTTTTGGTAGAACGACCACAAATTGTTCCACAGACCTTGGATTAAGGCAAATCAAAAGCCATTTGAAAGCTAACACACTGAGCTATCTACCCACCAAAAAGCATAAGTTTCTCATTTTCTTATCATTATCAGTTTAATCCTGAAATCTACCTTGTTTTTCTGAAATTTTCAACCGTCACTATTTTAGCTTTCCCCTCTCTTTTCATACAAATCCTCACTTACAATAATTCCAAATCACCAAAAACATCATCATAAGCATCAATATAACTAAATATTATAAAATCAAATACAAATCAATCCATAAACATGGTTTTAACTTAAGCTTAAATGAACATGATCATCCCTAAATCCTAGCATGAATCGAGCTCAACTTTACCATGATCAACATCAAAATAACTCTTATTTCTTATCCAAATATCATGATCAATGATCATAAGCATCAAAACAAGAATCAAAATAAAAATAAAAATAAAAATCAACAAGATTAAGATTAGAGTTTACTCACTTTGATTGCAAATAATTAGAGATGGAGATGAGATTCAATGGTTTTGATGATGGAGGATGGTAGCGCTACAGGTACTAGGATGCTGAAGGGAGCCAGAAAACACTTGAGCTGGCAGGAAAAGTTACCGAAAACAGCCCAAATAGTGGCTGGGCTGCCGCTGTAAGGGGGAGAGAGAGAGGAGAGAGAAAATGGAGGATTTTTTTTGGGTTGATTTGTGGTGGTTTTGACTAATCTAACTTGTGGCTGAAATTTTATCCTCAACGAAGATTTTGTTAGCTATGGTTAGCCTTAAATCATGGTAACTAGTTAGGTTAAAGAATGTAAACTTGTTGGGCTTCAAGTTGGGTCGAAATAAGTTGGGTTCGGGAATAAAATGCTTCGTAACGATAACGTTTTTGCGTAACTCAAACTTAAATTTTTGTATTGTTATAAAAATAATAATAACAATAATAATAATAACAATAATAAAAATAATAATAATAATGATGATGATAATAATAATAATAATTTCTTAAACCATAATTATCAAGACCTACTATCGATTCACCCGATATTTAAGTAATCAACGAAACTTGAATTAACAATCTATGAAACTTGAATTGCAAAATGGGACCCAAATGAAATATCCCTCAACCGGGATGATTAATACAATAAATGAATGCGAAAAATTTAAATGACATAAGATAATTCAATAAATATATAAATTAAGTGTAATTGACTTAATAAACATGATTGGGTTAAACAAATAAACATGAGTGATTAAATCTATAAACATGATTAATTAAATGAATAAATATAATTAATTAAATAAATTAATATAATTTAAATAAATAAATATGGGTTAGGGTCGGGTTATTACAGTCCGACAGGTGCGTGACATGATTCGAACTGAGCGAAATGACCACCACTTCATGCAGGATGAAGACCGGGCAATTGATTTGAAAATTCACGTGCAGCTCCGCATGTGGAAGGGAAGGTTCACCATCTCCTTTGTTCTCAACTAACTTCTTATTCTGTGGATGATTGTAACGTGGTCCATCTGAGGCCCACTGTTGGTTGCCGTGCTGAGCTGCGGCGCGAACGATGTTGGAGATGCGCTAGTAACCGTCGTTCGCAGTGGATGAGTTGCTTATATTTTGGGGTGTTACCACAGTTGGAAACTTTTTGCACATGTATTTGTCTCGACCTAAGTTGTTATGTAACTATGTCGGTGGAGGACTCGGTTGTCATTATGTACACACATCGGCTTGTCTACTATGTACGACCTGTATTATTCAGTAAGGTGCTTAGATTGGATGTTTGCGGTAGTTTTGAACCACACTTGTGTTATTCAAGTGTGAAGCAAATGTTGCAATATTTGCTGTGAATAGGCATTCGCATTCGCTTCATTATTGCATGCGTTAATGCGCGTCCCTGTTGTTACAACAACGACACCGTGGCCATCACGTCCGTAATTTGTTAATTACTACTAAATGACGCCATGGTAGAAGGCTACGGTATTTATGAAGTTACACAGAAATTTATTACAATAGTCACATGCTGCATATTTATACCAAGTTTGGGTGCTTACTATTTAATTGCATTACAATAACAAAGTAGAAGTGGTCAAACTTATGGGAGTTGGTAGAAAGAAGGAGCCAAACAATGTGGGGTCCCTTTATCCCAGTCAAAACATTGTCCTTTGTGAGGGGTATGGGGGACTTTAACAATGATGGGACCCCCTTCTTAATTTCCCACTGCATACGAAGTAGTTATTGTTGGAAGGGGATGGTGTGGCCCTCTCTTCTTCACAAATCACAAACAATCATTACTTGCATTTGGCAGGAGAAAGTGGTGCTAACTATCTTGCACTATTGCCTACTCTCCTCATAGATGAAAGTCAGTATAAACATCTCCACTGTGTGCATTAAATTCCCACTTCCCATCTCTCTTCCTCCACTATGTGCATTAAATACCGACATGTGCGGGTAGAAGATGCTGTTGTCGGCATTGCAATGCACGACAATAACATCGTCTTTGTCGCGCTTGCCCACTGTAAGGTGATTATTATGCTAGGAAGCCCTCATTCCGGTCATCTGCGCCCTTTATAGGAGACGGACATGGGGATCACCAACAGGGAAGATACTGGTCGTGTACATAACCATTCACAGAAACTGTTTTTTGCTCTGGTGTGGTTCGTGTCCATTTCCGCGTATGTACATGTAAATATATATGCATGTATATACGAATACGAATATATTGTTGTCTACGTACTTATGTTGCAAAAACCATTCCTCCACTGTGTGCATGTTCACCTTTATGATTTGTGTACAGTCATTTTGCTGAACCAAACATCCCATACTTTGTCCAGCCCCAACAACATATGAATATTAATGGCCACTGAAGCCCCCTCCATTTACCCGGGTACACTATCCACATTGTTGTGGTAAGCACAGTCTGCCCTGGCGCCCACATCTATGATGATGTGCGCAAGTGCAGTGCATGGTATTCTGCGGTGTTCGTCCGCAATGACTGTGAGAGAAGTGAACTGTGGTACGCAGTGGGGGGTATCGCTTGTGTACTGCGACCCACATAATGAAGCAAATAATATTAAGAAACGGCCACCAAATACAAAATATCATAGCACCCAAGCGTCAAGGGGAGGGGGAAGTTTCTAATTATGCCCTGCAGCAAGTCGGTAAGACATTTGTCCCGAAGTGCGCGTATATCATCCTGCAAGAAGAACAGTGTGTCTTCCTAGAGCGCCAAGACATCCATGCCCATCATTATGAACACACCACAGTCGTGTCCGCTGCAAAACCATGACGAAAACATAGAGCGTAACATGTCACGCACCATAACGGAGGATGTAACGGGGACATAAAGTTAGTTATAATGCAGAGCAACGTGTTATACTTAGTCTACGTGGGGCAACTCGGGTTGACGATAGGCCAGCCTACAATGTCCGTGTATGTGTCCACCTTCATGAGGGGTGCACTGATGGTTACTTTGTGGAAGCGAACACACAGTCGTTAATAACAATGCCGTGGCATGCCACGGAAAGCACGGACATAGTGGGGGGCCGTACCGCTCGAGTCATCAATGCGGCTCGTTTATGCTATTGGTCAGGCCGATTGGGGGCAAGGAATCATACACAGCGAACCGTCTGCGCCATAGATCCATAACCATAAGTAGCCAATTCCGTGCGTGGTCATTGTATAACGGTAGCATAACCTGCGAGAAGATTAATAGCTTCAATGGCACATCATAGGCCACACACATGTGTTATGTATGTGCGGGAGGATGGTCGCGTGCTCACCTGCTCGACCATCGGGTTGAGCTGTGTGTTGATAAGGACATCCAAACTCTTCCTGTCCAGGGATAGTTTCCACTCCGTCTAACATGTGGACACAGGGGTGGGTTCCGTAACCATAAGCAGTTTAACAACCAACTATGATTCCATAAGGCATTGTACGCAATGAAACTAGGACGGGGTGTTCGTCATGAGAACGTAACTTACCAACTGATGGGTCTTCAAGAATATTGTCAGTCGACAATACTTTGGATGTGAACATTGCCATCTATAGAGGAGGACGCTGTAATGGTCAATTGCAAGCCCATTTATGCAAAAATCCCCTATCTTGTCCCCTGGAACTCTGCGAGGGTTGACCTTGACTAACCCTTTGATGTCCAGCGTGCAAATGCTTTGCATCCCTTCTACGTCCAGCTATCGTTCGCTGCACATGTCATTCCCATATGTCCCAGTTACGTCACAAGGTGTTGGGTGAAATGTGATCGGCATGGACAATGGCCAGGGAATTACGGAAATGAATAACATATGCATAGATGGTGTGATTACATCACTCACCAGTCGAACAAGGTCCTGAACGACCAGCACCATTCCCGTACAAGAGCCAACAGCTGCGTGTCATCCCTGCCTAAAGGACTGACCAAGTACCTTTGCACAGCCTACATGAGAAGAAAAACATGTTAGAGTAATAGCACCACAACCACGAAGTGCTCACCAAAGCCAAAAATACACAGCGCAAACACATTGTACATGACATACACTGTCCGCAAACGTCGGCTGTGTAGAAGCAGAACCAGCCACGTCACATCCCCTATGCGTACGCTTCTCCCATCCCCTCCATACCTCCAACTACGAGTCACGCACCCGTACACCGGGTAATGCCTAACACAATCAAGTGCGAAGTTGTCAATGTGAACAGCACACTGTATTTACATACGTGTAGGCAAACATACAGCGATCTACTTTTCAGTATATGTGAATGTATGAATGCGTACATACGTACACATGTCTATATGTATGTACGTTGCCATGTCCGATTGGAATATGAACTCGTACTTGGACAACTTCTCGCTGGCCGGCATCGCATAGGGGAGGGCTGGGGCTCACAGATGTTGTGCCGGGACCAGTGTCCGAACTGTGGTGGACGAGCTCAACGTCATCATTCCCCTGTATCCTGCACACAAGTCACGACAGAAGGATGCGTAGCGGAGTGAGTCATGCACATCGCATGTGTGTAAGTACATGGGGATTGTGTGGTCCATACCTGGTGGAGATCGTGGACGTCCCCTGTGTGTACAACCTCCACCTGCTCGGGCGCCCCCATAGGCTGCCCAGGAACATCACTGTCCTATGCCCCCGTTCGAGCAAACTAGTGAGGTGAGCCCATTCCAGCCTAGCACACCAAATTTCGGAGGGAAGCAGGTGAATCTACCTCAGCTTCTTCTGTCGTGGTGGGTCCGGACAGCACAAATGACGCCCTTTTGGTGGCGTCCACAGACTCGCCCTTGTCATACAGGTCTAACACGGTGAGGATGACACTCAAATTAGCATATGCATCCTATTGCAACAACAATGGAAACAACAAAATAGTCCCAACGCCACAGTTAGAGCACTACATCTTCAATGGCATGTGCATACTTCTGCGTACAGGTGAACCTATGTAACTACAGCGAACTGGGGTCGGGTGCGTCACAGCCCTCGGTAGAGGGAAAGTGTATGGGGTGCCGCTAGATTCGGCCGCAACCTCGGTTGCACCGATAACATCATCGACCGGCTCCCGGCCATCAACCTGCAAGCACGTCAATGAAATGCACATGTTAACAAACAATTATACACATACACACATACGTATATGTACGTATGTGCACGTGAACGGCATACGCATACCTTGGGTATGGGTGGCACGCTAGCCACAGAGACGGGAGGTGCGAGGGTGGCGGAGCCTACTGCCTTGACCCCTTCGGGGGCGTCCACAACGTCATCCCTCTACTCCCAGCCACCTTCCCA
>NCQV01059886.1:19825-42618 GCA_002740545.1 Lophocereus schottii
GCTTAAATGGACACAGTACCAAATGGATTCCAGTCGTACCATAACTGAGCATTTACGAATTATGAGTGGCATAATTCGTGATCTCAAGGCTGCTGGTAAGGAAATTTCGGAGGAAGAGCAAGTCCTGAATGTGATTCGCGCTCTCCCTATGGAATCTCAGCGTTGGAATCATGTCAAGACTATCGTCACACATTCTGAACATATCAAGACCTTTGCTGAGGTCCAAAGGCACATTGAAATGGGAGAAGAACACCTGAAAATGTTAGGCACTTCCCATGTGGCTTTTGTTGCCAAGGGAACTAGGCCCAAAGGCAATAAGAATAACCGAGGCCGACAGGCCAAGAAGGGTTACCGCCCCCCTCAGAATGGTAGTCCGAAGGCTGGGATTTCCAAAAAACAGAAGGCTAAAGGCAATAGAGGGATCAATATAGCACGTGTGATGTGGTACAATTTTGGAAAGAAAGGTCACTACGCTCGGGATTGTCCTGAGCCGAAGAAGGTACTTTCTTCCACTTTTTCTCCTAAGTTATATGTATGCTCCCATTTATTGGTTGCTAATTCTCTTCCTAACTGGATCGCAGATATGGGAGCAAGCAAGTGCATAGTTCGAGATAGAGCTGGGTTCGTGGATTTTCACCAGTACCCCGTGGGTTCACAAACTGTCGTGCTGGGTAACGGCAGTGAAGAAGACATTCTAGGTGTTGAAATGTACCAGCTCATCTTGAAAGGAGGAAATAAGCTGCTCCTTTTTGATGCCCTCTATGCACCTAGGGTGCGAGTTTATCTTTTATCTTTAGTTTCTTTAATGAAATCAGGTTTTGAATTTAGTTCTTGTCCATTTGGTTTAAACATTATGTATGGTGGCAATGTGTTTGGCCACGCAACCTTAAAGAATGATTTCCTTGTATTAGATTTGGATAATTGTTATAATAATTCTCCTTTTATTTTTATCTCTAGTCTTGATTCTAATTCTAAATCTATTAAATGGCATGCTAGGCTTGGTCATATTGGCCAAGATAGGATAAGTAGACTAGCTAAAGAAGGCCTTTTAGACCCACTCACTAAGGTTAAGTTATCCAGATGTGAGTCGTGTCTAGCTGGCAAGGTGACCGCTAAGCCTTTTGGTAAGGTTTCAAGGGCATCAAGCCCTTTAGAGCTTATCCACTTTGATATTTGTGGACCCATGAATGTGAAAGCACGTCATAGGGCTTTGTATTTCCTTATCTTCATAGATGATTATTGAAGATATGGGTATGTGTACCTATTATCACGTCGCTATGAAGCACTTGATGCGTTCAAATGTTTTGTAGCTGAGGTTGGGACCCAATTAGATCGTAGAGTTAAGACTCTTCGAACTTATTATGGTCGTGAATACTTCTCACAAATATTCAAAGAATTTTGTGAGAAAAAGGGTATACGAAGACAACTCACAATTCCTGACACTCCACAACAAAATGGTGTGGCAGAGCCTAGGAATCGAATATTGCTTGACATGGTCAGCTCAATAATGGCACACGCCAATCTCCCAATTAGGTTTTAGGGGGATGCGCTGCTTACGGTGGCTTACATCCTTAGCCATGTGCCTGGTAAGAGTATATCTGCTACCCCATATGAGTTATGGCATGGTAGAGAGCCCACCTTGGAACATTTACGCCCATAGGGTTCGACTGGTTATGTACATAACCCAACTTACAAACATAGGAAATTTGGTCCAAGGGTTACTAAAATGGTGTTCATTAGATATCATGAACATTCTAAGGGATATGTTATGTATGGTGAACACCCTAATGATGGTATGATCGAACTGGATTCACGTAATGTTGAGTTCCTTGAGGATGAGTTCCCGAGAGGACACGATGTTGTATGAGTTACCACCAAATTATCGACTATCGCTCGGTGAGGGGGAGGATTTCAACACTCACCGTGTCACCGAGGATAGTACTCTTCCGTTGTTTGGAAGAGATGATGAATTGTTAGTTGCCCAAGAGAACTAACCTGAGAATGAGGTTCGTCCTCCTTCTCCAGTACATGAACACAAAGTTGGTCCACTTATTCAACATAATGACAATGATTCTCTCTCAACTGAGGATTCTATACCTCTTAGGGATACGGGGAAGAATACCTTAGAGGGTCAAACAAGCGCAGGTCCTGTGCTTCAGAGGAGTGAGCGTGGAAGAATACCTAGACAATATTTTCAAATCGAAGAGGAGATATTCCTATGCACTCCTTTAAAAATAGAAGAGCCTACCTCTTTTCAAGAGGCTATCAATTCATCAAACCATAAAGAGTGGAAGGAAGCCATGAGGGATAAAATAGACTCTATGGCGAGAAACAAGGTTTAGAAACTTGTTGATCTTCCTCCCAGACATAAATCAATTGGAAACAAATAGGTTTTCAAGATAAGACGTCGGGTCGATGGATCAATCGACAAGTTTAAGGCCCGTTTGGTGGCGAAGGGATTTACCCAAATTGAAGGAGTAGACTATCAAGGGACTTTTTCTCCTATTATAAGAACTGCCTCTATTCGCCTTCTTCTAGCCTTAGTTGCCCATTTGGATTTAGAGTTGCTCCAAATGGACGTAAAGACTGCTTTCCTTAATAGAAACCTTGAAGAAGAGATTTACATGGATCAGTCTATTGGTTTCGTATCGAAAGGTCAAGAGGACAAAGTTTGTCGTCTTAAAAGTCCATTTATGGTCTCAAGTAGTCTTCCAAAGCGTGGTACTTCAGATTCCATGAAGCCATTATTTCTTTTAGCTTAAACATAGTTTTTGAAGATCACTATGTGTTTGTCAAGAAAACTACAAAGGGGATTATGTTTCTTACTTTGTATGTTGATGACATACTATTAGCTGGAACCAACATGAACATGATCCAAACCACTAAGCAGTGGTTGTCCTACATCTTCGAGATGAAGGACATGGGTGAGGCCAGGTATGTGCTAGGCGCAGAGATAACTCGGAACCATTCTAAGAAGCTTCTTAGTTTGGGCCAAGACGCATACACCAACAAAATTTTAGAACGTTTTCAAATGTATTACTCTAAACTCGTAGACACTCCAATTGTCCTTAAGTCTCGACCAGTGTCCTAAGACAAACAAAGAAAAGGAGAGAATGAACAATGTTCCTTGTGCTAGTGCAGTAGGAAGTCTAATATATGCCATGTTGTGTACGTGGTCAGACATTTGCTTTGGGGTTAGTTTGGTAAGTCATTACCAAAGCAACCCAGGGCCTGCACACTGGCAAGCCATCAAAAGGATCTTTCTTTACCTACGTGGTACAAGTAATCTGGTTCTTTGCTACCAAGGTGGAGATCTTAAGCTGAGAGAATATACAGATGCTGATTAGGGTGGTGATCTGGACGAGTCTAGGTCTAACTCAAGATAGTGTTCACCCTAAGCGGGGGAGCGATATCTTGGTGGTGTAAGAAACAAGATTGCATAACACTTTCAACTATGGAAGCAGAGTATGTTGCTTGCTGTCATGCTACTCAAAAGGCAATATGGCTAAGGAGTTTTCTACAGGATCTTGATCTCACTACTGGGGTTAATGATCCTGTAGAAATGTTATGTGACAATACTGCTGCTATTCAATTTGCAAGAGATTTAAAGTTCCACAGGAAAACTAAGCATATTAAAAGGCGTTATCATTTTGTACGAAATGCTATAAAAGAGAAAGAAGTTACCATTAAGAATGTATCGATAAGTAGGATGATAGCAGATCCTTTAACTAAGCCTATTCCTAGAGACGCTTTTAAAGCTCATGTGATGACCTTAGGTCTACATAGGACTTAGTTTTTGGATGTATCTAAGGACATACTTGTATTAAATATTTATGAAATAAAGAAAGATGTTTCTTTTTCAATTGTTCATAAGTATACAAGTGCATTATAAGGCACATTGTTATGTCACACGACTTCTGATTGGCCTAGTCACACAGGCAATCGCCCTTATGCTTGAGTAGCGGGCAGGATGAGACTAGATCATATTGGTACTAGGTGTGCAATATTAATTATTCATAATGGGAGTGTATGAATAAAAAATATAGTCACCTTAGTAAGTCTAAGATAAGACTCAGGAGGAGTCGAATATGAAATGAGATTTCATATCAAAGCCTTACAGCCGAATCTTGAGTACTAGGATGAACATTGAGTATGTTGGTCTAGTAGCTCAGGTTGATTTTTTAGGTAAAAGCCAAGCCTGTGATTTGCATGGTATAGAAGAGTGACATGCCTAGTTTAGGGGGAGCTATGCCATGAGACACTATCATACTGTGTGTGCTGAAAGTCGACCTATGTAATGAGTGATAAGTGAATTCCCTTTCCTTATCACTGTGTGACCCTCATTATCGATACTTCTTGACTTAGAGTTATAATATGAAGTTGAAGCTTGATGTTGCTACGTTAATGTGTTATCTAAGGGTCAAGATATATACGGTCCAGCGGAGCACATTAAGAAAGCAGTCATGCTAAGATGAATTATTTTAATTGTCTAAGGAAGAATCGTTTCTGCATCACCGTATCAAATCCGGGCAATTATATTTAGTATATGATCAATTGATATATCAGGTATAAAGGGACAGTGTATGCCATTGGTGATGTATTTGAATGATTCGAGATATTGATGTTTTGTGTAGGTGTTACGTCAGGTAGATGGTGACTTGATATAAAACTAATGGTATTATTTTTGGTCGTACGCTCAATTCCTAGTATGATGCCTGAGGGATGATTGTTGGCAGAGAGATATGAGATTGATGGTCTTTGTGACTGAGGGGGGACCTGTTGATCGGTAACGGTCACAAAAGTTAATGGCCATAACCATTCATTATTGTAGCAATTATAATGAGATTAATTGTGCATTAATCTCCTTATTAATTTACAGATTTTATTAGAGGCTTTGTGCCACTTGAAATAGAGGATGGATTATGGAGATTAAATCATCAGAAAATCAGCAAACTCCTCTAGTCTAGTATACTCTGTCCTTCTCCTCCTCACACAAACCTAGCCATCATCGTGGGTTCGGATTTTGGGCGTGCAATCCTTGGTGACTCTAGTAGCACCTGTTCGTGTTTAAACTTCTAAGAGGCATAAAGGTCCGGGCATTTCCGTATCCAGGTAATCCTAAAACATTAGTATATGGAGAAGAGATTGAGATTTGTCTGACAATTCTTTTCATGTGAATAAAAAAAAAAATTCCCAGTATAATCAAGACTGACAAAAACCAGAAGTTCTTAACCTGACAACAATTTATACAATATCATGCCAGTCACATGCCAAAAGTCTATATTGAAACTCCTGAAAACCACCAGCAGCATGAGGTCAATGTAAAGTCCCAAAACACCTTGGTTACATAAATATTCGAAGCGATAGCTCAATATTGGAAAACGCCCCATCTCCTTTCAATCATGAAACCCACAAGATTTCTATTAAGGCATTCCAATCGAAGAATCTTCAACTTACTGTAGCTTGCATGTTGCAGACAAACCGGATTTAAATCACCTCCGGTGCTGAAAATTGTAAGTGGGGCTCTTGCAAACGGAAACTACTATTGATCTAAATAACAGTGACAGATAAAGAGTTGAAAGCTTCACAAAGGTTCTTGACGTAACCTCTGCAGGAGAAAAGCGGGCAAAGGCATACTAAGTAATACTAAGTACACAACAACATGGCATTGGAGTAGTGGAGCGCTTCGGCTGATATTCTCATGTCTCTTTTCTTTTTCTAGTTTACTTATATTGCAAGTAACAACCTCAGGCTTGAAAGTCAATTCTACGTACTGGGGTTATTGCTTTCATGCTACAACTGATTAGGATTATGACATGTCTATGATAGCACAGAGTACCGGTAAAATCATGTAATTAATTGCTGATGAACCAAAATTTCATAAATACAAATTTTAGGCAAATTCTCAATAACTTACCCTAACATGTCAAATTCTCAATAAATTACCCTAAAATGTCTATGACATTGGAAATGACACAACTTTTCACAATTTCAGTGAACTGCTCAAGATATCATCTTGCCACCTTATGTCGAAATAGTTGACAATACACAGCATATAGCTGGCTTGATAGAACCAATTGATTTGTGTATTGGATTACAACTCGAGAGAAATCGTGGATATCGTATAAAAGCGGCAAATAACTTTCAAGACGGAAGTTACCCTATAGATGCTCTATTCATGCCTGTTCGAAACGTGAATCATAGTATTCATTCTTATGGGAATGAAAAACAAGATATCCTTTTTCTGGAAATATGGACAAATGGAAGTAGATTTCAGACTCTAGAATGTGATCTTGCGCCTCACAGAAGAACCCCACCTCGTCCAAGCCATGTTTGTCTTATCATTGAAAACAATGCCAGCGTCACTCTTTGAGAGCAGAAGAGAAGGACATAATTTGTAACAATGTGATAACTATGCACAAAAAGAAGACGAATATAAATCAAAGTTCCTAGCATTTGAGTCAAAAGAAAGATACTGACAATAATCAACGAACATACGTCGCCCGACTTTTGAGTGGGCGTCAACCAGCTGGTACGTTTTGTCCTCAATATTCTTCCTAACTTGAGATAGAACAAATCTTTTAGTGATAAAATACCTCTGTAAAATAGAAGGCATCATAACGTGGGGCATAGGCCCTCTCATTCAAAGACATATAACCGGACCATGACCCTCACTTTCCAACTATTTGAAGGTTGTTTGCAATACGATCAGCCTAATGAACAGGGATGACTATTAACCCAAAGGAATACTTGTTTAGGATGTGCTGTTGTTTTGCTTCTTCACTTACTTTTGCTAGCCAGGAGGCAGGTGAAGTATCCATGAAATGATACATCAGTTATAATGTCAAGTAGCATCCTTTCCTAAAAATCTTCGTACCGAGTGAAAAGCGAAGAGCAAACACATAGCAATGCCACAACTATGGGAATATCAGAATGTAATAGATGCTGGGAAGTCCTATTTTTAGGGGTCAGATAGATCAAGGTGAGCTCGTTTTCCCTCTTTAGCTAATAGACATATTTATTACATAGGTACCATTTTCTTCTTTCATTCCTTGGAACTCTTCCTCTTCTTCTTGCAGCCTTATGGAGGTGGCAACTTGAAAAGGTTGAGGTGTATTTCTAAAAAGGGAACAAGAAAAGGGACCACACGATTGGTAAGAAGACATGCAGGACTTACAAGAGGTAAGGTCCATAAACGGAAAGGGAAAATGCTTATGGGACAGATCAAATGAAACTCACTTTCGATGGCAAAACATTCCCTTTGGCCAAGTTGCTTTCTGCATTTGGCAACCTCAATATGATCTTGGTATTGCTAATGGGCCGGAAGCCTAATTAGCTCATATGTTTTCTCATAGAAGGCTTAATTTTATTCCCTGGCCATTTCATCTTCCATTTCTCTTTTGCACTTAGTCGTAAGGTCTGTTGAAGAAATATTTCTTTTGATAGGCCGTTCCTTTCGCTTAATAGTTTCCATCATTTCATGATTCTCCCTTTCAATTTATTATGCCTTGGTGGCATTGAGCCACTTTTCTAAGAGTCGGAGATTAACATTCTTTTCCAAGAGATAGGTCAGTTGGGCATCACCATAGAATGCCAATGACGTAGCAAGAGGGGTGGCATGGAAATGAAGGATGAAGCACAGGGGCCTTGGAATCTGGAAGCTGATTTCATTGGCTATTTGATGGACTTAGAAGGAAAAGAATCAGTGGATTTTTGAAGGTGTGGCCTTTCTCATCAAGAGTTAAGATTTTGCAAAGTTAAGAGTTAAGTGCTTCAATTGTAAGCATCAATTGACCTTTTTGCATTTGGAAAATCAAATCAGTTAATGGCTCAAGTGCTTCAATTTGAGCGGCTCCATAGAGGTGTCCTATTAATTCTGTTGAGATTCCTTCCTTAATTGGCAGGAATTCTCCTAGCTAAAAACAATAAGAAAAACATAAAGAAAGTAAAAGGGTGAAGAAGTGCAAATGGAAGGTTTCAACATTTATTTTTAGTAAAAGGTTAACGTTAACGTAGCTTTAGCATTCAATAATTCCGTGGTAAGAAACTGCTTTGCAATCTTATAAATAGTAGAATATTTTTCTTTTGTAAATATAACACAATCAAGCGATAAACACTTGAGGGAGAAGCTACCAGAAATTCGTGAGAGAGAGTTCCACCAAAATCAGGTGAGAGAATTTTTGTATACCATCTGAGTGGGTGAGATATTGAGAGTATATCCTCTAAGTTATCTAGAGGAGTTGCATTTGTAATCCTACTATAAAATAGTAGAAGTATTTTTGGACTGACAGTCCTGTAGTTTTTACCTTCGTTTTTGGAGGGTTTTCTATGTAAAAATTCGTGTGTCCCCATCTACAATATTTATTTATTTTTATTGCCCATTTTAATTGCACAAAGAGGGAAAAGAATTTGCTTCCGCATTATTTCATCTTTTCCCAACAAATTCATACATCATTTACTCGTCAAAGAAAAAGCATTCCTTGCCACTTCAAATTTTTTATTCTTACGGAAATTCTTATAACCATGACCACAGAAATTACAGATAGGATAATTTTGTAAATATTTGTCACAAGTTATTTATCTCTCATTCTTATCATAACTTTTCTAGGGCCAACCATACTGACTTCAAAATCTCACTCTTCATCCTTTATAGACGAAGTCATATCCTTTTAACTAAATTCAGTAGGAAAGTTAAATATGATTAGATTACTACCTAACGGGAATATACCCTAGCAGCACATTATAATGACAAATATTGGCATTAACAATATTTATGAGAAGACGGCCTGGTAAAGCACCATAGTAATTAGAACCAGCATCTACAATATGCTATCAGTAGGTCCTAGCAGCATTATGCTGATTAGGAAAAACATCAATAATATGTTGCAAGACTACATGAAAGCTCATGTTTAACAAGAATCTAGACCACTAATAAAACAAAGGAAAAAGGCCTTTTAAAGGATCAGTATATCACTGTCCAACCTGGGACTTTGCGTGGTAGCAAGCACAGTAGTGAAGTTCTTGTAAGAATAATGGAAATAGAAGAACAGCATCATTGATCTAAAGCAGCAAAGACATCAAAATCCTTTGGGACAGTATGTCATCAGCATCATCTAAGGATGCGACTACAGTGCCAGGCATAAGGTGTAAACCCTTCAGAAAACAATCAGAGCCTGATGTAAAGTAGCAAGCTTAGTTCTTAGATGTGTTGTGGACAGCCTTCACACATGTCGTCCTTTCGTGTTCATATCTGTCTGATTTTTTGTACCCTTATTTTTAATACATCAGATTGTGATTCTCTAAGTTGGCAAAAATCAGATATTAAATTTCAGCCCACTTTTCAATGATCACCTGTCCAAATCCAAGCAATGCAATCTTTTAGTCTTTGCACTGTAAGAGTGCTATACAATATTTGCCTTTTCTTTCTAATCAGTAGCTAAGAGCATGACTTATAATACATTATATCAAAAACTGGAGATCAAGAAATGTAAGAAGGAAGTATTCAAATTGACGAGGGCGAAGGAGAAAAGAACAAGGGAATTGGATGTCGTGAGGTACAGCAAAGATGAAAATGGTAAGGTGGTGTCTGAGAATGCAGAAATCATGGAGAGATGGTAAAAGTACTTTTCCAAACTCCTCAATAGTGAAGTGACGAAAGATTTTCAAAATAGGCAAAGAGAGAGTAGTGAAAGGTGTCTTGATCCTCGATTGTGCAAACCTATCAGCAACGATGAGATTAAAGAGATCCTAAAGAAGATGGCCAATGAAAAGGTAGAGGAACTAGATCAGATACCGGTGGGAGTATGGAAGTGTTCGGGGAAAAAGGATTAGAGTTGCTAACAGAGCTTTTCAATGTAATTTTTAGGATTGTTAAGATGCCCAAAGAATGGAGGTTTAGTACAATCATCACATTGTATAAGAATAAAGGTGATATTTAGAATTGTAATAACTATAGGAGTATAAAATTACTCAGTCACACTATGAAGTTACGGGAGAAGGCGATTGAAAGAAGGTTGCGGAAAGATATTTCGATATCAGAGAGCAAATTTAATTTTATGCCTAGTAGGTCGACCATAGAGGCAATTTACTTGCATAGAAGGCTCATAAACTTATACAAAGATAGAAAGGTAGGTCTTCATATGGTGTTTATTGACCTAGAAAAAGTATATAATAGAGTTCTGCATGAAGTACAATAGAGATGCTTGGAAAAAAAAGGAGTATCATCTGTGCATATTCGAGTTATTAAGGATATATACGAGGGAGGTAGGACGATTGTTCGGAAGCTAGAGGGGCTACCAATGACTTCTATGTTGGTATAGGTCTGCATCATAGTCCCACTTTAAGCCATTTTCTTTTCACTTTAGTTGTAGATAAACTTACAAAAGGAATTCAAGATGAATTACCATGATGTATGTTATTTGTAGATAACATGGCTCTTATTGATGAGACCAGAAAGGGAGTTCATGATAAATTGGAGCGATTGAGACATACACTGGAGTCTAGAGATTTTAGAGTAAGTAGATCGAAAATTGAATACCTACATTGTTGTTTCAGTGAAAGGGGAGATGCGAAGGAGAAGTCACCATTGAGGGGATGATGATACCAAAGGTCGAGAAATTTAAATATCTAAACTCGATCATTCAATAGAATGAGATATTGACGAAGATATTAAACGCCATATAAAAGTAGGTTGGAAAAAATGAAAGTATGATTCAGGTGTGTCGTGTGATAACAGGATGCTTGTATGATTAAAAGGTAAACTTTATCGTATGGTAGTTAGACCTGCTGTACTATATGGATTAGAGTGTTGGCCTATAAAAAAGACTCAAGTTGAAAGGTTGATGGTAGCAGAGATGGGATGATTAGATGAATGTGTAATACACGAGAATGGATAGAATTAGGAATGGAGTAATCAAAAACTTAGTTAAAGTGACTCCCATCAAAGACAAGATGATAGAAACAAGACTCAGATGGTTTGGCCATGTGAAAAGGAGTGTGGATTCTCCAATAAGGAGATATGAGAGGATTAACATCCTCAAAGATAAAAGAGGGAGGGGACGATCAAAAAAGAGTTTGGACGAAGTAATTAAAGAGGACTTAAAAATTATAGGATTGACCAAGGACATGACTCAGAATAGGAGATTATGGCGGGATGGGATTAGGATCTTAGATTACAGAGAATTGACCACCTGATTTGGTAGTGGCTTCTCGATTGCAGTAGCGTAGGTTTGGTTGTAGTTTTTTTCCTATGTCGTATTTGTATGCGAGTAATACATACATTTGGGAAGAGACGATGCTTGCATACCTCTGTTTGTTAAGGTATAATATTTTCCTCTGCTATATTGGGCGTATGTTGTACTTATATTTATATAGTTACGATCACCTGATGTATTAATATTTCTAAGTTCATTCCCTACTCAGTACCTTTTTTTTCCATTAAATGTTTTCACAAAATCCTGCTTCCATAAAATGTTTTCACAAAATCTTGTTTTGTGGGTCTCTTGGATTCAGCCTCTCTACGGACAGGAATACCGGTAGAGATAAGGCTGCTTATATCTGGACCTTCCCAAATTCCGCAAAAGCAAAACCCATACTGAAAGGTAGTGGTTTTGTTTTGTTTCTGGTCAGTAGTCAATTAAAATATAACTCTCATGTAGTTCTCTGTTTTAACAATTGCAATATGCAAATCACAATGTACATTGGCCTATTTGTAGGCAGGAACCTCTCGCTACCCAAGTCCTTGGACAATAATGAAAGAATGTAAGACAACAATTATCTTCTAATATCTTATCCTAGTAAAAGTGCTACTTTCTTATTCTAATAAAACTCCTAATTTCTTGTAAAAAAAGGTTTTATTGCAAGTAAAACGCTAACAGCACAGGAAAAGACTTTAAAATANNNATACTGTCTAAAGAGCGCTGTATCATCATTCTTCTTCACATAACCTATGAATACTATGAAAAATTTTCAAGTCAAGAAAAAAAGGCCAAAACAGCTGCTTCTGAAGCCTGACTAAGCATCATATCGTATATACAATTAAAACCATTACCACTTTAGAGAACACTGTCTGTATAAATCTAAAAAAAAATTAACACTGAAGAACCAAACACCGCCAATCTTGCTAAGGAAGGTGTCAGAACAGACTTTTGATATAGTGAGTATAACCTGGTCAAGTGTCCACACAAGATGCGGTTGAAATTTGGTATGGAATGTGATTGCTCCAACCTGGGAAAGCACGTACAGTTAGGAGGAAAAGTAGAAAAGCACAACAGAAAAGAAAGAGAGATCGGATGTTAATGCCATAGACTTCCCAAACGCCAGAATTAGATAATTACTGCAACATAGGTACAGCAATGTCCAAGCATTCAAAGTAAATAAAAAAAAAGGCTCCTTTGCAGTCCACAATTTTGTCAGGAAAATTGAATTAAGAGGTATGCTTCATATACTTCAAGGAACCTCAGCTTTGTATCTCTTAACAAAAAAGAAATCCAGAAAATTACAACCCGGGGGGGGAGGGGGGCGTCGGGTTGGTACCTGTTGACCTTGATATACTTTTTCAATGGCATCACTGGCAGCACTAGCTTTCAGAATAGTATCACTAGAAGCACTGGATTCCACGTCATATCCTGAAGCACGCCATCTAGGAAGACCTCCATCCAACACCCAAACTTTGTCATGCCCAAATACGCGGAACATCCTTGTCATTTTCGCAAGCATAAATAAACAGATGTAACATAATATACAGCACAAAGATAAAAATGAACGCCCACACATCGACTCATCTGCTCACCGCCAAACACGAGCAGCACTAAATATTCCCTTTCCATCGTAAACAACCACTCCATCTTTTTTCTCTACGCCACGGCTGAAACAGCAGCAGCAAAAGCTTCTTCAGAAGGCAACATGTGGGGCAGCTGAAATGATTGATCATAACATTAGCTCCTCTGCAGTTTGGCAGATACATTAAATCAAAATTGTTCAATCACTTCGCATTTTGTTAACGGGCACAGAAGGAAAGGGCAATGATCTGTCCTATCAAGAGTTCAAATTTGCTAGTCTGAGTTTCCTCCCCCGCCCCCTGCCCCCCTTTTTTTTACAGGTTTGTCAAGTGCTTCATTCTAAGTGGAAGCTCACTTCTTGTGGATTAATTTACTAATGATAACTTGACAGCGTGATGGTTCTCATTTTTCCCCTCCTTATGATAACATATTGGTGCCCTAGTAGACTTCCTCTTAATCTAACATACAATAAATCCAAACTATACCAACCCAATCATCCTGCATAAGCTAAGTTCGTCTTCTGAAAATTGTAAACTGTTGGATTTAAGTTCTTTATTCTGAATAGCATCTGACATTGTAGGAATTGATGCATTAGATTACTCATGACAATTTGGGAACATATGTTTCTTATTTTTCCCTCCATTTATGACAGGACATAACCATATTAGAGCCATTCTAACACATTTGAAGTCATTAATCAAAAGAACAGAAAAAAGGGCACATAGAATTGTTTCAATTAAAAACCAATAATGAGTCCTATATACGGTGAAGTATGGGGCGTCAGAAGTACCCAGCTATATCCTTACAATTGCAAAGATGTTGTTTCCATTGATGACATGAAAACAAAAACAACAGCCCTGTATACATATATCCACAGTGATTTAGGGAATTGCAGAGATACAGAACTGTAGGCCTTGCATGCCATGAACTATGATTCTACAAAAAAGCCATTTCAAGAACACTACCAAGAAATATCATCGAAAAGAAGCTTTTCTTCTCTTTACTCCTCCTGTTGGTGTGTCTACGTAGCTTGTTTACTTTCCAAACAACTGAAAATGGTAACTTTTGGACGATTATTCTCCTTGGATCCTCAAGCTAAAGCAAAATGCCTCATCAAACTCTTCTCTATTTCTTTACATGCAGGGTATTAGGCAATCGGGTCAAGGGAGGCAAACTCTACCTACACTAGACTATAGGTATTGATTTGGATTTGGATTTTTGGGGGGAAGGGGGGGTGGTGTAGTACAATAGTGACAACCATAGTGATGGAGATCCCAATATTCACAATAGTAAAGCCACATCAAAAAGAAGACATACGAAGAGAGCAGATAGTAAACAAGTTCAGCCAAAAGCATCATGAAAGCAACCATAAATACTGAAGTAGGCAATGAAGCACATCACACTAGACGAACGGTAACTTCAAAATAAATAGTAATACCCATTAAGCAATAATAAGGGTACTTAAATTACATAGAACTAAATGTCAGTCACCAAATCTCGAACAGATCACAGCAGAACTAAATGTTAGTCAACACAAGAATATGCACCACAAGCTTCCACATAAACACGACAAACAGCTACAGTTTGGCAACAAAGCCATCTTGGCTATAGAAGCTACTGCATTTCACATATGGAAAATTTCTTGCCTCTAGTTCTAGCTTTTGTTAATCTATAGCCCCTCATTACAATGACACAATAATAAAGGAAGAATGAAACTGTTCATTTTGAAACAATTGGAACAGCGAAAGCAAACAAAGTGTGATTCCAGAGTACAATTTTGCTCACGTTGCTAACTACAGAGCAATTGGCTTGGTCGGAGAATTTCACAGGATGTCACAGGCAAAAACCTTCTCATGCAGTGTCTACAAGGTGTCAAAGCCACAATTGTTCTATGTTTATGATCCAGTGCATGTGTGCTCATGCATTGGTCAAGATACACAGGGTCAGGGAAAGCATGATGAGAAGCAGTAGCGCTGGAAGCAAGCTCAAGATTAAGCAACATTGAACATTATTATTCTCAGATGTGCAAAAATGCTCTTTTGGGTGATCGCCCAAGTAGACCACTTGGAAAAGCACTGAATTCAACAGCGAGTTTAATAATATTCTACGCCATGAAGATTCAGGATCTTAGTATTTCGCAAGCAATTCTTATTAAAAAAGGAAATTCAATCAGAAAAGTTCGGTCTGTTTAATTTTGTATCTCTGGTTTGATAATGGGGGTATTTGGTTGCAAGGGTTTTTTAGAGAAAAAGAGTTTTTTGGATAGTTTTAGCTATTTTGATTGCATTGGCGATTGCTTGAAGAGCTATTTGGAAGAGTAATTTGTACCCAAACAACTCTTTCCAAAAGGCTATTTTCATTAGCCTTTTAGGAATAACTTTTTGTGAAAATGATATAACTACCAAAAAATTTGAAAAAAATTACACCATATGCTATTAGCCTTTTGTAGTGATATTTGATATTGTTTTTTATTTAAATTTAATCTATCAAAGATTAAATCATTCGAATATATAAATTACAATTCATAATGATAAAATATGAATCAAATAACAAAATAATATTTTAAGACATAATTATCATGTAAATATACACAAGTTGAAAAGAAAATAAGATTAATAAAAATACAAATCACGTACAACTAATAACAAATTAAGGTTTTATCAATAAAGTTAATTTGTACATATTACATCAATTTGATTGTTTTTGGAAAGAAAATACGATAACTAGTAAATGAAAAAATTATTTTTAATTAAAACTTAATTTATAGATAAGGGGATAAATGATTTTTTTTCTTTTTGATAAGGAAAAGGTAATATAATAATATAGAAATATCAGAAGCTCAGCTGCACAGTGAGCATCGTACAAAAGGCTATTTATAACCTAAGTATAAACTATCCACACAATCTGCCAAATTAATAAAGGAGAAGCTAAACTTCCCATTCTTCCAAAAGTAGAGAATTTTGATGAAATTCTCTTTCGAATGGTGAAGAGGGGTTTCTATGTTATCAAAAACTCTTCTATTTATCTCTCTCCAAATACTCCAAAAGATGACATGAGGTAGGACCATGACTTCCTCCTTCTTCTTCTTAACTTTCCTACCAAATAAACCTTCCCAGGTCAAAAGATGATTCCTAATAGAATCAGGAACAACCCATGAAATTTCCAAGTAACTAAAAGCTAGATCCCAAAGAATGCTTGCAAACTGACAATGGAGCAATAAAGGATCTGTAGATTCACAGCCCTTTTTACACATGAAGCATCTACTCATCAAAACTTTTCCCCCTTTTTTGTAAGTTGTCATACGTTAGGATGTTCCTATGTGTAGCTTCTCATACAAAGAACGAAACCTTTAAGGGGGCTAAGGACTTCCAAATGAGCTTACAAGGGAGACCTTTTTTAGAATGAATCTCCTATGGTGAAACCTTCTCATCAAGAAGTTTCAAATAAAAAGATCTAACAGTGAAGCACCCCTGAGTGGTTAGATCCCACCGCACATTATCAACTGAAGATTCTCCTACTTTGGCTTCATTAAGTTTATTGAAAAAGCTAACCAAGGAACCATCATCAATGCATCCATCTCGAACAAAACAGGTGCCCAAACACTGTTATCACGAACGTGCTTCCAGTACTCAGCAACAGAGGCATTTTTGTCCACTGCCAAAACATAAAGGCTAGAGAATAAGTCTTTCAAAAGAAACTTGCTGCACCAGCGACCATGCCAAAAAAAGATTGAAGTGCCATCTCCTGCCTCAAAGGAATAGTGTGGAAAGAATCTCCCCCAACCTTTGGAGATATATCTCCAAAGACTACACCTATAAGAGCCCCTCGCGGTAGAGGAAAACCATCCAAATCCATCATCCCCATATTTGATGGAAACAACCTTCCTCCACAGATTGCCCTTTTCATTCATAAATCTCCACAGCCACTTACCAAGAAGGGTTTCGTTAAAGAGACGCATGTCCCTTATACCTAACCCTCCTAAAAGCAGTGGTTGCTTCACAATGTTCCATCTTACAAGATGAAATTTAAAGTCACTCCCAAAAGAACCCCAAAGGAAATTTCTCTGGATTGCTTCTAATTTATTAGCCATTAAGAAGGTAGTGGGGATACTTGAGAGAACACTCTTGATGAGAGTTAATCTCCCCACTTTTGAAATATACATAAACTTCCATCCAAAAAGTTTTTTCTCAAATTTCTCGATAATTGGGTCCCAAATGACTTTCTACTTAAATTTAGTGTCGAGAGGGAGACCTAAGTAAGTAATCGGAAAGGCATCAACTTTGCTACCTAAAACACCTGCAAGCATTTAAATATTGTCCACGAGCCCAATAGACAGGATAGAGCTCTTTCCCAAGTTTACTCTAAGACCCGAAATCGCCTGAAACCAAGTGAGCACACAACGAAGATTCACCGTCTGCTCATAATCATTTTCATAAAAAACAATAGTGTCATCCGCAAAAAGAAGATGAGAGACGCTCATAGTTGTCGTACTCGAGCAGCCCACTTTAAACCCCGAAAAAAGCCCTACCCTAAATGCCGCATCAATCACCCTTGTAAAAACTTCTATGACCAGCAGAAACAAAAGGGGGGATAAAGAGCCTCCCTGACGAAGACCTCTAGAAGCCAAAAAGAACTTCGTTGGAGAACCGTTGACAAGAACTGCAAATGATCTAGAGGATATGCAGTGGCAGATCCATCCAATCCACTTTTTCCCAAAGCTCATTCTCTTCATGACAAACAATGAAAAATCCCAATTCACATGATCATGCACTTTCTCAATGTCCAACTTACAGACCACACCTGGCTTTCCTGACTTAACTCTTGAATCAATAAGCTCATTTGCTAGACGACCTCCAACAAAGGCATTTTGGTTCTGTAAAATAAGATTCCCAATGATGCTTCTTAACCTTCGGGCTAAAACCTTTGAAAGCAATTTATAAATGCAACCAACCAGGCTGATTGGTCGAAAGTCTCTAATATTTTCAGCATTTGCTTTCTTAGGAATAAGGCTAATAAAAGTGGCATTGAGGCTGGCCACAAATCTTCCTGAAGAGAAGAACTCAGCAAACATTCTCATCACATCTCCACTAACAATGTCCCAATTTCCTTGAAGGAATGCCATAGTCATACCGTCAGGTCTGGGGGCCTTATCCCCACAGCAATCTAGAAAAGCTTTAGTGACTTCTTCTTCACTGAAAGGCATCTTAATAAACTCTTTTTTCGAGTCTCGTAATAAGGGCAAAGGCAAAGTATCAACTTTAGGTCTCCACGGTTCTAACTCAACAAAAAGAAATTTGTAGAAGTTGCAGACTGCAGACTTCATATTTGGGAAAGCATCATATTCCCATCCAACACCACAAAAGACATAGAGTTAAACTTCCTACGCATATTAGCTACCCTATGGAAGCCTCAACTTTTGCCTCCAAGAGATTTCCTCCATCAAAATAATTTTGGCCCAATCCTCTTTTACATCCCTTCTTTGCTGAGTTTCAACACTAGTAAGGCTAGAATCTCTTCTTTTACATTGAGGGAATTTATAATTCCCAAAGGATAGTACTTTTGAGTCTTGATGTCTCCAAACACATCCCTGTTCCACTTCTTAAAGTTCTCTTTGACAAACTTTAGCTTGGTTGCAACAATGTAACTAGCAAACCCGTCAACTTGAGCCTCCCCCCACCACTCTTTGATAAGATTCGAGAATCCCTTAAATTCCAATCACATATTCTCAAACTTGAAAGGGGTTCTACCCCTTTCTAGCCTTGTCATCTCAAGATAAATAGGGAAGTGATCCAAAATTGGTCTTGGCAGCCTCTTTTGAAACATGTCTGGAAAGAGCTCCTCCCTATCTACTGACACAAGAAAACGGTCTAACCTGGAACATACCGATTCGTCTCCACTCCTGAATCAAGTAAAGTCTCCCCCCTTCAAGAGAAGATCCAATAAGGCTGAGTAATTGATAAAATCATGCAACTCATCGATTGCATTAGAAGGACAAACGCCTGTGCTCCTTTCTTGAGAATGCAAAATTTCATTAAAATCCCCCCTATGCACCAAGGGCCAAACCAACCATCTCGAATTCATTGCAATTCATCCCACATCCTCAGTTTATCAACTCTAACATGCAGACCATAAAACACCAGTAAAGGCCCAAGAGGTGCTGCCATCCCCCATTTGCAAGAAGCACGTGATCGAAAATTCATCACAATATGAGGAAATCAAATGGAAAGAATTTTTATTTCACAAAACTAAAATTCCTCCAGCTGACCCTATTGCCTTGAGAACCACAAACCCAATAGCTTGGTTTCCCCAAATGCTACGAATAACAAAAAGCTCAACTTCCTCAAGTTTTCTCTCTTGGAGACAATTGAGATCACAATTCCAATCCCTCAAAAAAATTTTAATCTAAGCTCTCCTGTCATGATCATTAATATCCCTCACATTCCAAGAGATAAACCTAAACATAAGACATCATCAACTGTTAGGGAAAAAATTTTAATATTTATAAACCCCAAGTGCAAGGTGTATCGTTGAGTACTTGGGGTACCGTCCGCAGGGAGTTGTGTTTCCAACTACTAGGGCTAGCTAAAGCATCTCGAGCTAGGCTAAATCGAAGGAAAAGAGGATAAACTAAACTACGCTAACAAATATAGAAAAAACAACTTGGAGTTGTGATTTGATCAATGGATGCACCAACTAATTGAGATGAGTCCTACCCTACCCAAACTATATCATGAACGAGAGATGGTCGATTGCACCATCAAAGACCACCCAAACTCTCTCAAGGGTCATGAGCTAGTCTAATTAGCCTAACCACCTATTTTCATGGGATTAGCCCAATTAGACCACAAAATTAGCAACCCCGGACCTAGCTCGAATCGGATACTATTTTCATGTCCCGAACTTGGCTATTCCCTCTCCCACACTAGCAATTGACCTCACCTCTCAGCATAAGTCAATCGCTCAAAAATATGGATGAAAGCTCTTTCAAGCATTTCATCGAACATGTGGCAGGCGTGAGACAAAGCTCTAAGTTCTAGGCATAGATTGGGTATGGTTAGGCCAAATACACGATTAATTAGCCATCAAGAGGCTAATCACAATCCAAGCCAACACAACCCAACAACTAAACATCACAAACACATCAAAACCTAAACTAACAAACAAGAACATCAACATCAACAAGAGAACAAAGAAAACGAAATAAAACGAATCTAAACAACTAAATAACATAAATCAACAATGAAAACTAAACATATAAATCAAACAAAACAAATACAAGAATTAAACCAACAAAACATAAACAAGAACAACATATGAAATAAATGGAGAAAGGGGAAGAAAACTTAGTCTTGAATTGATAGAAGGAACTTGAAATCCAAAGGTTGAATCCAAGGTCATAGTCTTCAATCCTTAAATTAATCCTCCTATTGAGGTTTTATTTGCTAAAACCTAACTAAACTACCCTAAAAATCGCTAGACAGAAGCCCCAAGCGAACTCCCATGCCACCTCTTGCAAAACTGGCCAAAGAGGCGTCTTTATTGTGGAAGCAGGCCCGAAGCACGGCCATGCTCAGACGCATGGCCGCCCGTGCGCCACCACGGATGGCCAGATGCACGGCCGTGCACCTGGGCGTGTCGCCCGTGCATGGCTTCGACCACCGGTGCACGGTCGTATTCTCCTGCAGGATGGCCGTGCATTGTTCTTTTCAGCTTCCTTTTGCTCCCGTGGCTTGTCGGACCTCTATTCCACCTCAAAATGCATCCCAAATGCCTCATTCCTTATTAAAGTTGGTGAGTTTCTCATCTGTTTGGCAAAGCTCCTAGAAAACAAGCAAACCAACCAAATAAGTACATTATGAACCAAAAGAGGCAAATTTGACCCTTCCTCCTTAAGATTCGACATGAAAACCATGAGAAAAGTAGGTCAAATAAGGCGTAAAATGAGGTCAAATATCGATGCAACAAATACCTCTGCACCTACCTTTTGCTCGTCTTCGAGCAAAGCGAAAATGAAAACTAAACTAAACAACTAACTCACTTTTGTAGGAATCACAGTTGCATTTAGCATATGCAACAAGCCCTTTGAATCCCTTGGTTCCCCCAAGTGGATGAGTAAGGTCTCATGAGGGTTTGCAGAAGATATATCCACAAAATCTCAAAAAAAAAGAAAATAAAGAAAAGAGAAACAAAAATCGAAAAATAAAAATGACAGAACGCAAAATATACAATAGGGTAAACTGTACACAATCGGATCAACCAAAACCCCCTAGTAACTCAAGTATCAGTCTGTACACAACATTATATACATTTCAGAATACATCATTCCAAAGAATAGCACCCAAACATTAGCGTTTCACCCCACAACGCATGAAAACATTGAATCCATCCTGGTGCCTGGTGTGTAGTGTAACATCACCCTAAGACTTTGGCTTACCAAAATCAAACCAATCCCACTTAACTGACGCAAGTTACCTTATTGAATTGCTAGCATGGAAAATAAGCTCCCCAAGTAGCAGTATTGCCTCAAAGGGTAGCACCCAGTAGCGCATGCCTCAAAGGGGTACTTGTCATTCCAAACTCTTTTCTTCCCCCTTTTTTTTTCTTTCCTCCTTTTTTTGTGCATTCCAAACCCTTGTCACGCCTCAAAGGGATACACCCAGTAGTGCTAGAGTTTGTTTTTGTTTTTATTCATGGAAAAGGGTGTGCAAGCACATACAAAGGAAACTGTGCAGTAGATAAGTGAGAGAGCCGATCATGGAAGACTAAGAATGTAAGGTAATGATAATAAAATAATCAGGACTGGATTGCAAAATTACAATGGACTGTTAGGGTTAGAACTGAGGCCTAAAACAACAGACTTGGGATGAATATCTATCACACACATTATATTTATATACGCGCTAATAGCCAAGATACCGGATATCAAGGCTGCTAAAAAAAAGTGCAAAACTCCCCTAAATCCAAGAAAAGGAAAAAATTATACAAAAAGAGAAAAAAAAATGAAAAATTTACACAAAAATGAAAAAATTTACACTAAAATAAGAATAAAAGGGTAGATGACCCCCCACACCTAAATCTTACAATGTCTTCATTGGGAGCTAAGAGCAATCACCAACCACAAAACACACAGAAACAAAAAAAACAAAATCACACACAGGATACACAAAATGAAACAAACAACACACAAGAACACTAAACCTGCGCACATATACAAGCTAGCACACTCTCCTAAAAACACTCACCAAAATCAAAAACAAGACCACACATATATACGAAACTAACCACCAAAAACAAAGATATACCAATCCATCAACACTACCAATCACAACACACAAATATCCACAAAAACACAAAAACGGTGATCATATCCATCAATGGCTTAACAACATCCCAAATTTCACCTCAAGATGATCACCAATAAAAACACAATCCTAATATCCACAACTAAACAAAAACAAAAAGAGAGAAAATAAAAAATAAAAAGAAAAAGGGGGGAAGAGTGAGAACGATTATACTAGGTCGGGTACTGAATGTAGCCGAATTATTCCTTAACGGCTTAAGGAGCATCAGCCACTACTTGCCTGTCAAGATACGAGTCGTCAGCTCAGATGTAGTCAAAGCTATCATAAGCTTATCGTGTGCCTTTGCTTGCATCTCAAAATAGTGTGAATAAGAGAACACTAGTAAGGATGGAGCAAATAAAGTTAGTGCCCTTTTAAACTTATCAAATGCCATAGAAAAATTGCGATAATAATCGAAGAAGGTGGTCCACTCAATTTTCCTAGGCAGGTCCTCTAGGTATGCACAATAAGGGTCCAAGGAGGGATTATAATCTCGAATGTCACCTCGGGACTCATGGACTGCATGCAAGTGGGAGGGCGTGGTGGAAAGCAAGGGGGATGAAATGGGGGTCAAGACAAGTGGCTCGGTGCAAATTAGGCTGATATAGTCAATACTAGGTGCGGCACTAACCACCAAATTGTCATCACACAACTCCTCGAAAGGAGCCTCCTC
>NCQV01059891.1:7123-21294 GCA_002740545.1 Lophocereus schottii
TAAACATGAACGGGCTCTATTCATTCTCTTGGTCCTCAATAACAAAAATATTTTCCTGATTCCCAAATGGATTCATGTCATAATTGGGCTTTTGAGCTGCTTTATACAGGGGAAGTTGTTTAGATTTGAACATCTTCTCCAGCCTATAAGAGTCCAACAATCTTCAGTATCATGGCCTCGCGATTGATGGTATTTGTAGTACTTGCTCGGATCAAAGTGTTTAAACTGCTTGATGGATTTAGTGTCTGGCTTAATTTTGGTAAGATTGTTCTTCCCTTTAGCCTGGAGCCGTTCCAGAGCAAGGGTGTAGGTAGTTCTTATAGGGGTATACTCGATAATATGGTTCACCGCATACACCTCCTTAGGGCTACTAGCCTTCTTATCCCTATTTTTGTTATTATTTCTCAGGTTGTTTCTTATCTTAGCTGGTATCTTTTTGGAAAGTTCTTCCTCTACTTGCATGCTGACATTTTTTAATGCTGTAAAACACTCAAATGGAATAAACTGAATTCCTTGCACAGATAATCCTAATTCATGACCTTTCGTGGGTCAATAGTTTTATACCACCGCTTGACTTCCTCGTTGAAAGTCCAGGGAAATATTAAGTGAAAGATATCCTTGTCTATTCCCTTTAAAGTCATAACACTAATGAAATTCCTCACGTGGTGGTGCGGTTTTTTAGTCCCATAAAACTTGATATCAGGTATGGTGAATTTTGGTGGTACCTTCCCTTTTGGGATTGAAGTGAATCTCGCATAATCATTAAAATAGTTATTAAACATCGAAGATTCCTTAAACAACTACTCTATGCTATCTTCGCGGGATCAACTTAGGGAGTGTTCTTCTCCAGTTCTTTTCCCTTTACATCCTCTAGTTCTCTCTTTTCTTTATCATTCTTCTCTTAGGGTGGGGGAGTTTGTTCATTATTCTCCATTCGGGTCCCCTTGTTAAGGTTCTGAAACACGACCTCTAGTGACTCCACCTTCTTGTCACTCTCATCCATCTTAGCTTGCATTTTTTTAATTACCTTTCTGAGTTGGCGAAGCTCATTATTCCCTGTTATTTGAATATGCACGTGATTCCCCCTTGACTTTGACTCTGACTCTAACCTAGCTGGCGAAGCTTCTACCATTAATCCTTAGACAAAAATCTCCTAATTGTTGGGCTTCACTCGTATACCTTCTTAGGCCTCCCTATCTTGATAAATAAGGGAGAATGCTTAGGACCAACCCATCTAAATAATTTTCCTAGGAAGTAAGGATTGGACATACGCTGACTTATATGCTATAAAAATCTAAAACAGAGAACCCAGTATACAGACCGTTTGTTGGCTCAAACTAACACAGAACAGGCTAGGACCTATCTAAAGGTGCCAGCTGGCATCCATGCTGACTCTTTTCCTTTTTAATTCCAAGTTCAAATCTATCTTGATGTAACCTAACTGCCATGAATCCAGCTGGCCACTAACTCTTATTCACTTCCTAGTTCTAGGCCGAACAACAACTCTAGACTCTTACCAGGATACAGCCTCTTTTTTTGAATATATATTTTACGGATACATATTCATACTTAGAACTTGGTCTCCTTTTAAAACTTTTATTCCCTAGACTAAGGTTTGAACCTAGTTATATTCAAGGTCAAGAGTCCCTTAAGGCTTAATTGGCCTTGAGACTGGCTCGGTGTATAACCTTGGCCGCTAAGTTCAACCTCTCATAACCTAGGCTCTCCTAAGAGCTAAAGCATCAGTGTATAAACCTTAGGGCTAAACAGTTAAGTCATACAAGAACACATTCAAGCATGCACATGATTTCCAATCCTAAACTAAGGTTCTAAGTTACAAGGGTTTTGGGTCAGGTTTACAATAGTCATCTCATGATCACGCTCCTTACGTCATCCATGGGGCACATGGTAGGATTGGACGTTTTGGTTGCTTCCCTAAGTTATATGGACAGGAAAGTGTATCATGAGTGGTTGGATAAACTACACGCTCAGTTGATTCTAGTGGACCCACTGAGTAGCTAACTAATCTCCCGAAAAGTGATCATTTGTTTGTGCTAAATAGAGGCATCGTAGCCTATGTAGGCAAGTCCCTTTATAGGGAGGATGCCTAATGCAAACGTACTTAAAAATCATTTCCAATACTGAATTTCAAATCTCACCCACTTAGCAAAAATCTTCCCCAGTGGGGTAGCCACTATAAGGATTCACCTCTCTAAGGGTGCAATCCCCTATGAATGGTTCAACTAACCTATTTTTGCTGAGGTGTTTTATTTTGATTTTTATTATTATTATTTATTTGGAAAAGAGAGTTGACTGTTGTTCTCCCCCCCTAAAATGGTGGAAATGATGGATTGAATTAGGAAGCTGGTTCTTGGTTTTAACCTAAGAATGGGTCGGTTCCTGAACTATCATGTCTAATTTTTCTTGGTCCTAATCCACGACAATGATGATTGCCTGATCCTGGAATTCACTGGTTTTTGGTCAGATTAGAACCCTTTTTCCTGGTCCAGATAGGGGCAAGTGAAGGGACACTGAAGGGATGAATTGGTTCAACTTCAAAAGGCTTTTCTAAAAGCCCCTATACATTACCTGATGTGAGGGCTCATCTTAACTCCTTATTCTTGAACTGAGGATCAAAATACGAGACCGAAGGTATGATGATGCAATTGTGTGCATCACATCACTGCCCGTCATCACTGACGACCTCTGCTGTTCGAATTGGGAAATCTAAATCTTTAATTATGCTGGCATATAATCATGCAGATATTAGTAATATTTCATATGGAATCACATAAAAAGGTACAATCTTTAGTCTAATGTAAAAATAGGTAAATAAATAATTTACAATGGTTAGGAACTACCTAAAACATCACATCTTTATTAACTTATGAGAACACAATAAGCATGAAAAGAGAAAACAAGAGGAGAATGATGAAATTTTTGCCTTCAGAATAACCCAGCTGATTACCTGGGAACCCAATGGAGTGGTTATGATGCTGATCTTAGATTAGAGACTCAGGACTCCAGTTGACTAGCAATAATTTAGTGAGGATCTCTCAAGTGATCTCTCAATAGCTCTGGCCTCACCAATTGACTTCGTTGCCCCTTGATTGACTTCTCCTCCCTCTTTATGGGAGATAATTAGACAGACTCTACATAGGAAAACAATCGCAACTCCTAATCATATTAGGCTTAATAACTTTTCTAATGTTATTAGGAACCTACCTTTAACTAGATGTGCCTATGAAATTAGCACTACTAACCAAATTGGACTTGAGTTCTAGAGAAAAGGGAGCAAAAAAGGAGGAAAACTGGGCTGACTCCTAGCTAAGGTGAACCGACTGACTCCCAGGCCATATGGGCCTTGGTGACTCGAGCTACATCTCCTCTAATTGGACTCTGATTACTATTTTTTTTTACCATTTTATTTTGGCTAATCACCTCATTAAGCCTTTGGGTTCATGATTACAGTAAATTCCATATCTTCCACCTTGTTCTCTCTTCTCCATATTGAATGTATATCAGACCATGCCCTTCTTAGTTCACTTCAAGCTTTCATTTTTCTGTTTCAAATGGTACAAAATGTAGGCCTCTGTGGAGGGAACTCATAAGTGCATTGGGCTCCAATACATTGCCTTCAAACGACAGGTCGTTTCTTATCTTCCATAGCTCCCACACTATTGCCATAAATCCTATTATTGGAGCTAGGTAATTGTTGATAGTATTTTAGGGCGTATAAGGCAAGATTTCATCCTTTAGGACATTGTTCGATAAAATCACCTATTAGCTAATTTAACCCATATCTAAACCAAGGGAAGCGGTAAATAGCTAAAACATTCAAATAAAGAGTTAGTCAAGAACTAATCCTAGGATAATCATGATTAGTATAACTAATCCAAAACAATGTATGTAAACTAAAACAACAAAAACATGCTCCTCGTTACCAATAAACTAGCAAAACATCAAATTTAACAAGGAAATCATTACTTCCAACAAGCTAGAGTAGAAGAAAAAGAAGAGTACCTTAAAGCTTGGAATCAAACAGTGCAGGTTGGACCCTCGTAATTGGAGTGAGAGAAATGAAATCATAGCTTGTCTTCACTTATTAAGCACTAATCTAACCCGTTACTAAGCCAAAAATCTAAACTTTGAAAATGGCTTTGAAACCCCAACCCAAAAATCTAAACATTGAAAATGGCTTTGAAACCCAAAGATGAAGGAGAGAGAAGAAGCTTGAAATTTACATTCTTAATAGAAGAAATTAAGAGATTGAGACTGAACAAGTGAATAGGAAAATGATTAGCAAAGGAAAGCATTAATTTCAGTCAATAAACAGCAAACGTATAAAAATTTGAGCATCAAAAAATTGTAAATCAAAATTAAACAAAGTCAGAGGTTGTATTTACATGATAGTAGAAAAGAGAGAGAGAAAACTTTATCAATCTTGAAATTGGCTAGAAATTAAGCTAAATCTACACTAATTTGGTCCTAAAATCCTAGGCTAAGCCTAAAAATGATACTTTATTCTACATATGGGGAGCAGGGAGTTTATATAGGCCTTAAGTCTACAAGTTTGGCATGGTCGTGCCAGTGGAACATGTAGACCATGCCAACTCCCTAGCATTCAACAATAATAGCATTCCTTATTTCTTCTCTATTTTTTCTGATGGATTGATTTGGTCGTGTTTCAATTATATCTTGAGTCATCCTTCTAGGTAACTTCAAGTTCTCATGTGCAACTTTCAACATTTGTTGTACCCATTATCCACCAATTGAGCAATTCTTTTTATTACCTACTGAACGAAGAAGACACTAATAAACAATCGAGTTCAGCGATTGTTACAAGCTAAAATCTATTTGAAGTGAGATGTAAACAAATAAATTTTAAGCTCGAATAAATACCCCTATAACAAGATTTTGCTTGCACTTGAGCAAAATAAAACAAGACTACTAAAATTTAATTACTTTTACAAAAATAATCGTTATATTTAGCATGTATAATAAGCCCTTTTGACCCTTTGGTTTCCCTAAGTGGACAAGTGATGTGTTGTGAGGATTTGCAAATGATTTACCCATGAGATAACTATAAAAAAGAAACTCTTTTTGGATTTTGCAAACATGGGATATATACGAGCATTGGGGATGTTATGTATATAATTCAAGTTAAATAATCATACTGGCAACCAAGTCACCTAACTATGTACAGGTAGAGCATGCAATAACGGATACCTAAGCAAAAAATGCACCCTTATTCCATTTTTACTCTCATAAAACATTATACAACAGTATGTACGCCTAGGTGTGTCGTGCAAGAGTGTACCAATCCTTAATGGCTTACTTGCTAATCTTGCCACAATACTATTCATTTTTGCATATTTGGCTTTTTTGCTTATTTATACGAGAGTTAATTGACCATTATGGTTAAAACAGACACATGCAAACCCATTTGATTCATTGTACTCACATTTCGGCCTTACTAATCTGAAGGATATTATTAGAATGTGTAAAGCACTTACTTCATTGCCTTAATAGCGATGTAATCAAGAATGATCGTACATATTCAGAAGCGAATTAAAGAAATGAAATGTAGTTAGTGGCTTTGAACATAGGTGTTGGGTTTTCAACCTTTTTTTAAAAACATTTTTATAGCTAAAAATTAATTATGTAATGGACACAATATCCAGTTCAACAAAAACATACACAAACCCGCAACACCATTAAGAGTACACCATACCAAACAACAATAATAAGTATTCATAAAACAAATTACTCCATCAACAACCACACATAAAACAAACCACACAAACCATAGAAGCATTGTCATAGCTATGTTGGCTTAATACATCCCAGATTTCACCTCGAAATTGATCACACAAAAACTCACTAACCTAACACACACAATTAAATATAGATAAAAGAAAAGAAGAAGAAGAGGGAAGAGCTAGAATGATCATACCAAGTTCGGTACTGACTGTACCCAAACTAATACCTCTACTCAAGATGCTTCCATGGTGAGGCAATAAGAGCATTAGCCATTCCTTTGCATTCAAACTTCAAATCATCGAATTCGGACTCCATCAAAGATATTAAGAGTTTATCATATGCTACTGCATCTCGAAAGAGTGAATGCAAAAGCATTAGTAAAATACATCAATAATAGTTATTGCATTAGTTTATCATCAACCTTAGAAAAATCAAAAGAGTGATCAAAGAAGGTGGTCTATATGATTTTTCTGAGCAAGTACTCTAGGTAGGCTTGGTAAGGGTTAAGGGAGGGATTGTAACCTACAAAGCTACAAAGCTACCGAGGAACTTGTTATAAGAAATCATTTTCATGATAAGCATGTCAAATAAGTGATCCACATGGACCAAATCTATACTAACATCATTACTCATAAAGTACTTAAGGGACTCACAAGGTCATGCTTAGGGGAAGGGGGTGAACTAATAGGAGAAGTGCTGATGAAGTCAACATGGTTAAGTAACACATCAGCAACAAGGTTAAGAGAACGATGGCTCCTTATGCACAATCTCTTCATATAACTCGCCTTAGGGGTCTTCTCAACTATGCATTTCTGTTCAAAATTATAATCATACCATATACTACACCTATGATCATGCAAATCGCATCACTTTGAGACTCCTCACCCTTACCAGGCTCTCTTAGAGAAGCTAGAGGAAGAGATGGATCAAGTATAACAGGGACATCCTTTTATGTGTCCAAGGACATGCTAGTCTGAATATGAGAAGCATATGCAAATAGAGATGAAGAAATGTCATTCTAAGGTACTCTAATTCTTGTGTGTTAGATTATGTAAATGCATTTAAAGAGTTGATTTTCAACATTCTGACTTGGTGGAGGACTCGTCCATTCCTATAGCTTAATTTATCCATGGCCTATGACCCAATCTTAAATGAGATGTCACTTTGTCTTTTCATTTTATACTACATGAGGCCTGCTATAACGTGCTAGAAGTAAAAAACTGAATTAGCCTATTCCTATGAGGTGTTCCAACCTCCCGACTTGACACCCCACCTAACTCGCCTCTAAAGCACCACAATTTTTGACAGTGCTTCTAATAAAAACCCTCTAGTCTTCGAGTTTCCTCCAAATCACCCTTTTCTTCTACTGCTAGCGCTTCTTGAACCACAACTGATAATGTTGCATAGTGTTTAGTTGTCATAGGAGAGGTCGTTGTGCTTCTAAGTGTTCCTATTGCACCCTTGCCTTAGAGCATGAGCTCATTGAATGTGAGGATGCGATGAAGCCTGAGAGGAGTTATGAGGATCATGTAGATGTCAAAAATAGTCTCCTCCATGCTGATGCTCATCTTGGTGTTGTCAGGTGCCTCTTATCTAACCATTTTAAGCGATGAAAGGAAACATGCCACCATCTTTTATAATCTTGTTAAGTGCGGTAACACTTTAATAAAAATGGTCAAAAGTGGGGGAAGCACCATGAGTGTTGTAGCCCAGTCAGCTGTTAAGTGTTGTAATCTAAAGATTGAGCCCCACACTTTTTCCTTTAAGGTGGCTTCGGTATATTGGAGTATATATGATGAGATTCCATGATACGTCATGCCCATAGATGTTGCTCAAATTTAATTAGGTTAGCATTGGTTGTATGATCTAAATGTCACTCATTGTAGTCGAAAAAATACCTACACTACTAGGTTACAGTGTAACAACAACACTCTTAGTTCTTGTCGGCTTAAAGACTTATTTTGTTGCCTAAGAATATAACCATCTCTGACCTTATCTTTGTCTGTGACTTCCTACACATTACCTTTAACCAAGGGAACCATCTCTCCTCTTCATTATAAGTCCTTCGAGAGATTAGCCGACTCTAACCAGTTTTATCTTATAAATTTGAAAGAGGGTTGTCCATTGATCGTATTGCCTTCCTACTTCCCTTCAAGTGACCCACCTTCCTAGGGCCTTCCAACTACGATTGCTGACGTACTTAAAGAATTTCCCAATGTTGTTCTTGAGCAGCTTCCTAGTAAGCTACCTCTTCTTAGAGACATAAAACTTATTCTTAACTTAGTTCCTCGTTCCCAGTTCTTTAACCTTCCTCATTATAGGATGAATCCAACAGAGCTAGCGCAATTGAATATATAGGTTTAGGAGCTATAATCTAATGGTTTGTACATAATACTGTGAGTCCTTGTGTGGTCCATACCTTACTAATGGAAAGGCCAATGAACTAAATTCACACTCAAGGAGAATGCAAGCTAAGCTAGAACAATCTAATTCTAATGCGTAAGTTCAATGGAATCTGAATGGAGGGAATGAGTTTGGATAGAACTAAACATGAATCATGGACACAGTAATCACCACCAAGACCAGGATTAGGGCCCCTAAGCTTGATTAAGATACCAAAATACTATTTAAACAAGTTTAGGACTTCAATTGATCACCACTCTAATCGGCCTAATTAGAGATAAGCAAGCTAAGTATTCAGCTTTCAAAGAGCAATGCTCTCTTTTCTCTCTTACAAAACATATAATCTGGTTACAAAAGTCATGCTTATAGCCCCTTATATGCTAGCAAGTAAGTACACAAGATGGTCAAGTAAAAGGGAAGGGGTTCCTTTAAGATTACAAAACCTCCTAATCTTGCTTAATTCACAGTTTAAGCTAACCCATAAAATACTAAACTAATCCCTAGCATAATCCTTGCTAATTACAACATTTGAGTCCAATTAATCATTATTATTAAACTTAAACTCAATATTAATCAAGTACTTAAGTGAGTAAGCCGCTACCATCAAGTGGGAAAAAAGGAGTGACATGACTGGTTGCTTTTTGCTTTTCGGCTAGCCAATGGGAATGTTCTGCCTTCCCTTCCTTGTTCCTCATTGGTTCTTCAATTGGTTGCTACACAATTGTGCCCAAAACTCCTTTAACTGCCATATCATGCTACTTGGATAAGATTGGATGGTCAGAAAGACATCAACCACCAAATGCACCACATAGGCACAACAGTGCAATTTCAAGCATATTGCAGGTAACATTTGGACGCCACATATTCTATGTAAAACGTGGGCCTGATTCGGATTGCCACATACGGTTGGAAAGCTCTGGATGTCTCCTAAGTCCTCCAACTAGAATCACACATTTATGACTTGATTTTCATGTCCAAAATCTTAGAAAACTAAGACTAGTCTAAACTGGATTTCAACCTACATAGTTTACAAAAATTGCCTAGTTCTTTAACTTCCACTTGACTTAACTTGAATTTATTAATTGGGCTAGGTGGCTAACATCTTGGGGATCCAATATATACAAAGCATTAGGACTTAAACCTTATGGAGGACTAAGTAATCAAGAAAACAAAACCGGGCTTGAAATCAGCCTTGAACCCGGATGCTTTTGTTTATGTCCTTTGCAAAATTTGAGACATCTTATGAACTTTGGATGTTGATTTGGACTCGCTGGACTTGATTGGCTGTCCTTAAGGTCTTGGCTAGGTAGGACTTTGTCATCCTACCCTTGTTGAAAAGATTTGATCCTCAAATATGCTAGGAAGTCATCTGAAAGGTATGGGCTCAAATATGCCACATTGAATGTGGCCGAAACTCTATAATCTCCTGGTAAATTGACCTCATAGGTAGTGTCATTTACCCTCTCCGAAACCTCAAATGGACCTTTAACTCTTTGTATTAATTTGTTCTTTCTCTTGGAAGGAAAATTTTCCTTCCTTAGGTGTATCCATACGAGGTCTCTAGGTTGAAGAACCATCTTTTTCCTATGCTTGTTAGCTTGGGATTGATATGATGCATTGGTCTTCTCTATTCTGCCCTTAACTAACTAATGGAGCTTATGAATCTCCTTTACTCTTGCTGCTGCATCTGCAATTGGTTTCTGGTCTAAGGGTCGTGGAGTGAGATCAAGTGGCCTAAGGGGATCAATACCAAAGACTAGTGGCCTTGGTTGGTGCCTTATTGTAAGCAAACTCAGCATGTGGCAAGAGTAGATCCCAAGCTTTGGTATGAAGTTTAATTAAAGAACTTAGGAGAGTGCTTAGGGTTCGATTAGCCACCTTGGTTTACCCATCAGTTTAGGGATGACAAGTGGTGCTATGCATCAGTTTAGTTCCAAGTTTCCTCCACCAGGAAATCCAAAAATGACTTAAAAACTTTGTATGCCTATCAGAAGCAATGGCCTTATGGATACCTTGTAATCTGGTTACCTCCTTTAAGTATAACTCCGCAATGTGTGTAGCATCATTTGTTTTGTTACATGGTATAAAATGTGCCATCTTTGAAAACCTATCCACCACCACAAAGATTGAATCTTTGTTCCTTTAGGTTTTAGGCAAACCCAGAATGAAATCCATGCTTATATGCATCTAATGTAACATTTGTGTTGGAAGGGGTGTGTATAAGCCATAGGGACAGGAGTGACTCTTGACAACTTAGCACGTTTTATATCTCCTTAGAATGTCTTGAACATCATTCTCATTCCTGGCCAGTAGTAGTGTTCCCTTAACATGATTAAGGTTTTGGAGTCTCTAAAATGACCTGCCAAAGAAGCACCACGCACCTCTCTAATCAAGATCTCAAGGGTGCTGCACTTTGGGATACACAGCTGTGTACCCTTGAACAAAAAGCCCTCTTGGACTAAGAAATCTCCCTTGGGGTACTTTTGGTACAAGAACACAAGCGTTTAACTGAAACAAAAGGAGATACCTCTTAGACAATGCATCGGCTCCTTGATTGATTTTTCCCGACTTATGCTTGATAGTGAAATGAAATGACTGGAGATACTCAACCCACTTTGCATGGCGTGAGTTTAACTTGTGTTGGCCTTGAATATACTTCAAAGCCTCATGATCAAAATGTAAAATAAACTCACTGGCCACAAGATAATGGCTCCAGTGCTCCAAACATTACACAATTGTATAAAACTCTTTATCATAGGTGGAATACTTTTGTCTTGAATTACACAGTTTCTCACTGAAGAATGCCAAAGGTTTACCTTCTTGAGTAAGAACACCTCCTATTCCAACACCTAATACATCACATTCAACTTAAAGACTTTCTCAAAGCACGGCAAGGCTAGAACATGTGGTTAACTTAGTCTTCTTTTCACTTCCTCAACGACCGCTTAAGCTTTAGGGGTCCGTTTGAATGATGTACCCTTAATCACCTTGGTCATGGGAGCCATTGTGGTGGTGAAGTTCCTAATAAACCTCCTGTAAAAGGAAGCTAATCCATAGAAGCTTCGAACATCGTGTATTGGGGAAGAGGCCATGACCAAATAGCCTCTAACTTGCTCTCATCCGCCTTTATGCCTTCACCAGAAATAATGAAACCTATGAATATGACCTTATGAGTGAAAAAGGTACATTTCTTAAGGTTACCATACAATCTCTCTCGTTTAAGAACAAGCACAATCTGATGGAGGTGATCTTGATGCTCTTGCTCGCTCATAGAGTAGATTAGAATATCATCGAAGTAAACAACCATAAACTTTTTAATATGAGGCGTGAATACTTGATTCATCAGCCTCATGAATGTGTAAGGAGCATTGGAAAGACCAAATGGCATAACAAGCCATTTATACAACCCTCCTTTGGCCATGAAAGCCGTCTTTCATTCATCGCCCTCTCAGATTCTGACTTGGTAGTATCCTCTTCGAAGGTCAATCTTTGAAAACACCTTTGAGCCATATAACTCATCGAGCATGTCCTCAAACCTAAGTATGGGATACCGATACTTGATAGTGATTTTGTTTATGACTCTGCTATCCAGACACATATGTTGGCTGCCATCCTTCTTAGGAACCAATAGGGCGGGCACGTCACAAGGGCTTAAAGACTTATGTATAAGCCCTTTCGACATTAGTTCCTCCACTTGCTTTTGAATCTCCATGGTTTCCTTAGGATTAATCCTATATGCTGGCTTGTTTGGAAAGACAAAACCTAGAATAAGATCAATACGATGCCGGATATCTCTCTTAAGAGGCAAACCCGTTGGTATCTCCGCCGAAAACAAGTGATAGAATTTGTGTGTCAATGAACTGGCAATCTGGTGGCTTGGTAGGGAAGTTTCTAGTTCCTCTTGGATGTTCAAGATCCATTCTTTGAAAGCCTTAAAGTCATGGTATGATCCCTTTAAAAGTGGTTCACTAAGGGTTAGTAAACAACTAGAATGCTTGGCTTCTGTTGGGGTTTGCTTTTGTAGAGCTCGGATGTTAATAAAGGAACTAGGGTGATCTTCTTTCCTCCTTTAGAAAAGGAGTATGTACTAAGGAACCCATTGTGCATGACCTCCCTATCATACATCCAAGGCCTACGTAATAAGATATGGCATGCATCCATGGGGATAAGATCACGCTATAACTTGTCTTGGTAGTTCTTACCAATGGATAGAGATCAAGAAATGAGACACCGGGAATCCGCTTGTAACTCCTTGCTTTGGTTTAACCATTTGACGTTGTAAGGATGGGGGTGGGCCATAGGGCTTGCAAGCCTAGTTTCTCAATCATGCTAAGAGAAATTACATTAGCATAACTCCCTCTATCAATGATCAAGGAGTAAACCTTGTCTTGAACTGTGCACCGACTATGAAAGATATTCTCCCTTTGCTTGTCGTTGATGCCCTTCTGGCCACTTAAAACTCTTCTCGAGACCAACATCTCACCCTCATCTACTTCCTCCTCTACCTCCTCTAGTGTTTCCCCAAGGTTTCCTCAATTTCTCCTTTGTTTTCCTCCTCAATCTCTTCCTCTTCCTTGGGTTTCCATTCGGCTAAGGTAATCACCTTTCGGTTTGGGCAGTCCGCGGCTATGTGTCCTAATCCTTGGCACTTAAAGCACCTTCTTGTACTTATGGGACTAGGATTGGGTCTATTTGGAGGTGGTTGGCTCTTTTGTAGAGCTTGGGTTCTTTGTGGGAATGATGGGGAAGGATTTGTGGGCTTAAGAGGTGCGTTAGAGCTCCCCTTGTAAAAGGGTGTGTTTCAGGGTGGGGGCTTACTAAACTCATGTTCAAAGAACTATTTGATCTTCTTTTGTTGCTCAATGTTGTGAGCTAGTACACATACTTCATCAAAGGGATCGAATTGTTGTAATTAAACTTGTTAGCATACTTAGGATCAACGCCCCCAAATATCTAACCATGGTTTGCTCTTATGGTTGTTGAATATCACACTTGATCATGAGTTTCTCAAATTCATGTGTATATTATTCAACATTGAGGCTACCTTGTGTAAGATTATGGAGTAGAGAGTAACTATCTTGGATGTAGGTGGGTGGAAGAAACCAAGACTTAAGCTTTGCTTTCATCTTCTCCCAAGTCTGAACATTGCTTTTCCTATTCCTTGCACTTTTGGCACGAAGGTTAGTCCACCATAGGCAGGCATGCTTCCTTAGCCTAAGGGCCACTTGCTTGACCTTCGTATCATCTGGAACATCCTTGTACTCAAAGAGTCTCCCCTCGTTGTGCATCCATTCTAAAAACTCATTTGGATCCAACTTTCCTTCAAATTTTGGAATCTTAACTCTAGAATCATTAGAGTTAGCTTGAAATCATGGCTCCATTCTGGTCCTCAATGCTAGTTCATGCTCACTAGATGAACTCAAGGGCTTGCTTGCTTATTTTTCTTCTCTTTGGCTATACCGGATTGACTCTCTGTTAATCCTTTGCTTCTGTTTCAAGAAGGTACCAAGTTGTTTTCTTAAGTACTCATTTTGAACCTTAAGTTCTTCACTAGAAACAGTAATATCATGATTGCTCTACAAAATAGCTTCAAGCTTCTCATCTAAACTTAAGCTAGTGCTCATCATGTAATCGGTTTACTTAGAACTGGAATGCGGTTTGTGTTTGGATTGTGTTTACGTTATGAATTTGGAAGTGTGGGGGTGAATACCATGCCAAGGTGAAACTCAGCTCTGATATTAAATATGATGGAAAGGCTAATAAACTAAACTCACACTCAAGGAGAAGGCAAGCTAAGGTAGGACAATCTGATTCTGATGCTTAAGTTCAATGGAATCCAAATGGAGGGAATGAGTTTGGATAGAACTAGAATTGAATCTTGGATATAGTAATCACCACCAAGACCAAGATTAGGGCCCCTGAGCTTGATTAAGAAATAGAAACACCACTTAAACAAGTTTAGGACTTAACTTGATCACCACTCTAATCAGCCTAATTAGAGACAA
>NCQV01059891.1:23480-41400 GCA_002740545.1 Lophocereus schottii
ATGTTAGTGTGGTCGCGAGGACGCCGGGCCTCTGAGAGGGGGGTGCTACTGTGGAGCCAGTCCCACATCGGCAGGTGGGGCGAACAAAGGCTTCCTTATAAAGGGCTGGATACCTCACCCTTGTGACATGCTTTAAAACTATGAGGGCTAAGGGCCCAAAGCGAACAATATCACAAGTGCGAAAGGTGCCGGGCTGTTATAGTGGGCTAAGGGGATCAATTCTGTAGACCACTTTGAAGGGGGGATAGACCAGTAGCCTTTCTTGGTGCCTTGTTTTAAGCAAACTCAGCTTTTGGTAATTGGCATGAGGTTTAATCAAAGTCCTTATGAGAGTACCTAAGGTTCGGTTAGTCACCTCGATTTGCCCATCAGTTTAGGGATGATAAGTGGTACTATAAATGAGTTTAGTGCCAAGTTTCTTCCATAAGGTAATCCAAAAATGACTTAAAATTTTTTTTATCCCTATCAGAAACAATAGACTTAGGGATTCTAGGTACTCTGGCTACCTCTTTGAAGTATAACTCTGTAATGTGTATAGCATCATTTGTTTTGTTGCATGGTATAAAATGTGTCATCTTTGGAAACCTATCTACCACCACAACAATTGAATCTTTGTTCCTTTGGGTTTTAGGCAAACCTAGAATGAAAACCATGCTTACATCCACCAAGGGAACATTTATACTGGAAGGGGTGTGTAGAAGCGGTGGGAAAGGAGTGGCTCTTGGCAACTTAACACATTTCACATCTCTATAGGATGTCTTGAACATCCTTCTTGATTCCTGGGCAGTAGTAGTGTACCCTTAATGTGATTAAGGTCTTGGACTCTTTAAAATGACCAGCTAAAGAAGCACCATGCACCTCTAATCAAGAGCTCACGGGTGCTAAACTTTGGGATACACAGCCGTATACCCCTAAAGAAAAAGCCCTCTTAGACTAAGAAATCTCCCTTGGAGTGCTTTTGGCAGATAGAACATAACTCCCCATGGTCTTTATCATCAGTGTACAAATTTTTTAGATGCTCAAACCCAAGAACACAAGCAACTAACTGAAACAGAAAGAGATACCTCCTAGACAATACATTAGCTTCTTGATTGAATTTTCCCAACTTATGCTTGACAGCGAAATGTAATGGCTGGAGATACTCAACCCACCTTGCATGGCGTGATTTTAACTTGTGTTGGCCTTGAATATACTTCAATGCCTTATGATTAGAATGCAAAATAAACTCACTGGCCACGAGATAATGACCACTACTCTAAACATTGCACAATTACATAAAACTCTTAATCATAGGTGGAATATTTTCATCTTGAATCACACAGTTTCTCACTAAAGAAGGCCAAAGATTTACCTTATTGAGTAAGAACACCACCTATTCCAACACCAGATGCATCACATTTAACTTCAAAGACTTTCTTAAAGTACCGCAAGGCTAGAATGGGTGCTTGAGTTAGTCCTCTTTTCAGCTCCTCAAAGGTAGCTTGGGCTTTAGGTGTCCATTTGAATGATGTACCCTTAATCACCTCAGTCATGGGAGCCATTATGGTACTGAAGTTTCTAATAAACCTGTGGTAAAAAGAAGGTAATCTATGGAAGCTTCGAACATTGTGTTTACTTTGTGGAAGTGGACACGACCAAATACCCTCTAACTTGCTCTCATTTGCCTTTGTGCCTTCATTAGAAGCAATGTAACCTCAAAATGTGACCTCATGAGTAAAAAAGGTACAGTTCCTAAGGTTGCCATACAATCTCTTCCTTTTAAGAACAAGCATAATCTGATTGAGGTGATCTTGATGCTCTTGCTTGCTCTTAGAATATATCGGAATATCATTGAAGTAAAAAACCACAAACTTTCCATCATAAGGCCTAAATACTTAATTCATTAACCTCATAAATATGCTAGGAGCATTGGAATGACCAAATGGCATAACAAGACATCCCTACAACCCTCCTTTGGTCTGAAAAGCCATCTTCCATTCATCTATCTGTTGAATTCTGATTTGGTAGTATCCACTTCGAAGGTCAATCTTTGAAAACACCTTTACGGCATGTAACTCATCTAGCATATCCTCAAGCCTAGGTATGGGATACCTATACTTGATCGTGATTTTGGTTATGGCTCTACTATTCGCACACATATGTTGGCTGCCATCCTTCTTAGGAACTAATAGGGCAGGCATGGTGCAAGGGCTTAAAGACTGACGTACAGGCCCTTTTGACATTACTTCCCTCACTTACCTTTGAATCTCTATGGTTTCCTCAGGATTCATCCTATATGCTGGCTTGTTTGGAAGGACAGAACCTGTGATAAGATAAATGTGGTGCAGGATATCTGTTTTAGGAGGCAAACCCGTAGGTATCTCCTCTGTAAACAAGTAACGGACACGGTGTATCAATGCAATGATGATAGGGTGGCATGGTAGAGGAGTTTTTAGTTCCTCTTAGATGTTTAAGATCCACTCTTTAAAAGCCCTAAACTCATGGTATGAGGCCTTTAAAAGTGGTTCACTAAGGGTTAGTAAACAACCAGAATGCTTGGGCTTCTTTTGGGGAGCTCAAGGAACTAGGGTGATCTTCTTTCCTCCTTTGGAAAAGGAGTATGTATTCAAGAACCCATTGTACATCACCTTCGTATCATACATCCAAGGCCTACCTAACAAGACGTGGAAAGCATCCATACGGATAACATCACACCATAACGCGTCCCGGTAGTTCTCATGAATGGATAGAGAAATGAGACCCTGGGGTTAACTTGTAACGCCTTGCTTTGGTTTAACTATTGGATGTTGTAAGGATGGGGTTGGGGTGTGGCTTGCAAGCTTAGTTTCTCAATCATACTAGGACAGACTACATTGGTATAACTCCCTCCATCAATGATAAGGGAGCAAACCTTGTCTTGAATCGTGCACCGAGTGTGAAAGATATTCTCCCTTTGCTCGTCTTTAGCACTCTTTTGGCCACTTAGAACTCTTCTCAAGACCAATGTCTCACCCTCATATACATCCTCTTCTACCTTCTCTAGTGTTTTCTCAAGGTTTCCCTCCATTTCTCCTTTATTTTCCTCCTCAATCTCTTCCTCTTCCATGGCTTCCCATTTAGCTAAGGTAATCACCTTTCGGTTTGGGCAGTCCACGGTTATGTGTCCTAATCCTTAGCACTTAAAGCACCTTCTTGTACTCATGGGACTAGGATTGGGTCTATCGGGAGGTGGTCGGCTCTTTTGTGGAGCTTGGGTTCTTTGTAGGAATGGTATGGAAGGATTTATGGGCTTAGGAGGAGGATTAGAAATCCCCTTGTCTAAGGGTGTGTTCCAGGGCAGAGGCTTACTGAACGTATGCGTAAAGGGCTATTTGATCTTCTTTTGTTGCTTAACCTTGTGAGCTAGTACACATACTTCATCAAAGGTGGTGAATTGTTACAATTCAACTATGTTAGCAAACTTAAAGATTAATTCCCCTCAAGTATCTAACCATAGTTTGCTCTTTTGGTTGTTGAATATCACACTTAATCATGAGTTTCTCAAACTCCCGTGTGTGTTATTCAACATTGAGGCCACCTTCTATAAGATTATGGAGCTGAGAGTAACTATCCTAGATATAGGTGGGTGGAAGAAGCTGAGACTTAAGCTTTGCTTTCTTCTTCTCCCAAGTCCGAATCTTGCTTTTCCTATTCCTCACCCTTTTGGCACAAAGGTTAGTGCACCAATGGGAGGCCTACTTCCTTAGCCTAAGGGCTAGCAACTTGACCTTTTGGTCATTTGGAATGTCCTTGTACTCAAAGACTCTTTCTACCATGTGCATCCATTCTAAAAACTCATCTGGTTCTAACTTGCCTTCAAAATCTAGAATCTCAACTCTAAAATCATTAGAGTTGGCTTGAAATCTTGGCTCCATTCTGGTCCTTCGTGCTAGTTCATCCTCACTAGATGAACTCAAGGGGTTACCTGCTTCCTCTTTTTATCTCTTGCTAAACCGGATTGGCACTTCATTTATCTTTTGCTTCTATTTTAAGAAGGTAAGAAGCTGTTTCCTTAAGTACTCATTTTGAGCCTTAAGTTCCTCCTTAGAAATAGTAACATTATGCTTGCTCTTCAAAACAGCTTCAAGCTTCTTATCTGAACTCAAGCATCGTGCAACCGATTTACTTAGAACCGAAATGAGGTTTGTGTTTGGATTGTGTTTATGGAACGAATCTAGAAGTGTGGGGTGAATACCGGGCCAAGGAGAAACTCAGCTCTGATACCAAGTATGATGGAAAGGCTAATGAACTAGACTCACACTCAAGGAGAATGCAAGCTAAGGAAGAACAATCCGATTCTAGTGCTTAAGTTCAATGGAATCCTATTAGAGTGAATGAGTTTGGATAGAACTAAACTTAAATCTTAGACACAGTAATCACCACCAAGACTAAGATTAGGGCCCCTAAGCTTGATTAAGGTACAAAAACATAACTTAAAAAAGTTTAGGACTTCACTTGATCACCACTTTAATTGGCCTAATCAGAGATAAGCAAGTCAAGTATTTGATTTTCAAGGAGTAATGCTCTCTTTTCTCTCTTTCAAAACATGTCATCTGATTATAAAAGTCATGTTTATAGCCCCTTGTACCCTAGCAAGAAAGTACACAAGCTGGTCAAGTAAAGGGGGAGGGGTTCCTTTAAGATTAGATTGCTTAGTTCACCGTTTAAGCTAACCCGTGAAACACTAAACTAATCCTTAACTTAATCCTTGCTAATTACAACCTTTGAGTCTAGTTCAGCATTATGATTAAACTTAAGCTCGATACTAATCAGGTACTTAAGCAAGTAAGCAGGTTCCATCAAGTGAGAGAAAAGGAGTGACATGATTGGTTGCTTTTTGCTTTTTAGCTGACCAATGGGAATGTTCTACCTTTCCATCCTTATTTCTCATAGATTCTTCAATTGGTTGCAGCACGATTGTTTCCAAGACTCCTTTAACTTCCATATCAATTTTCTTAGACAAGATTGGATGGTTGGACAGGTATCAACCACCAAATGCACCAATTAGGTGCAACCTGGCAGTTTCAGGTATATTACAGGGAATGTTTGGATGTCGTATATTCTATGCAAAACACGGGCATGATTTGGATTGCCACATATGGTTAGAAAGCTCTGGATCTCTCCTAAATCTGTAAATTGAATCACATGTTTATGACTTGATTTGCCTATCAAAAACCTCAGAAAAATCATACTGGTCTAAACCGGATTCTAGCCTACGCGGTTCGGAAAAATGACCTGGTTCTTCAACTTTCGCTTAACTTAACTTGAATTTATCAATTAAACCAGGTATATAACATCTTGGGATCCAAGATATGCAAATAATTAGGACTTGAAACTTATGAAGGCCTAAGTAATCAAGAACACAAAATCGAGCTTGAAATCAGCCTTGAACTTAGATGCTTCTGTTTGTGTCGTTTGCAAAATATAAGCCATCCTTTGAACTTTGGACATTGATTTTGGACTCATTGGACTTGATTGATCATCCTTAAGGTCTTGGTTAGGTAGAGCTCCATCACTTACTTACCCATAAGAATGGTAGATCATGGAGGATGTGTGTCAATAGTAGAGTGATTAATAAGATGATGATCAAGTATAGGTTTCCCATCCTGAAGTTAGAGGATATGCTTAGCTGTCTTACTAGGGCTAGTTGGTTCTCTATGATAACCTTGCATGGTGATTATCACCACATTCGCATTAGGCTAGGAGAAGAATTAAAAAAACTACTTTTAAGACGCTGGATGGCTTATATGAGTAGATGGTTGTGCCTTTTGGGTTATCCAACATCCTAGTAACTTTATAAGACATATGATTTGTGTTCTTCTACCATTTATTAAGAAATTTCTAGTGGTCTATTTTGATGACATCTTGGGTTAGGGTAGATAATTCTAGGATATAACACTTTAAACATCTTAGGTGACTTTTCTACTCACTTAGAGAAGCCAAATTTTTTGCTAAACTAAAAAGTGCATCTTCCTTTAACCTCATGTCCTCTTGTTAGGGTTTATTGTTTATGCTCAAGGCATCTCTACTGATCTTGACACAATTACAGACATTAGAAAGTGGCATGAACCCAAAACCATTATTGAGGATAGGAGTTTCCATAGTCTTGCCTCGTTCTGCAGGAGATTCATTAGGCACTTTACCTCTATTAGAACACCTATTACAGATTGCTTAAAGAGCTGGCCATTTCAATGGACTCCTAAGGCATTAATTGCTTTTAGTGAGGCTAAGTAGAAGATGTCATATGCTCCAATCCTTAGGCACATTGACTTTAGCAAGGTCTTTGAGGTTGCGCATGATGCCTTTGGGTGTGGCAGTGGTAGAGTGCCAAATTAGGAGGGACCTCTTATAACATTTTTTAGTGAAAGGCTCAGTGACTCCAGGAGGGTTGATTACACCACATTTGTGAAAGAGTTACATGCCTTACTTATTAAGGACCTTCACCATTAGCAATATTGCCTTTTACCGCATACGTTTCTTGCTTACTCTAGCCATGAAGCCCATAGGTGTCAGAATTCTCAATCTAGTGTCAACCATAAGTATATGAGGTGGGTTGAGTATATTAATGAGTATCTTTTATGCTTAATTTGGTGATGAGAATGAGATTGCTAATGCCATTGGTCATACTGGTTGTCTTCTGCACGCAATGGGGGTTGAGGTTTTAGGCTTTTAGAGATTGAAAGATGCTTATTCTTCTTGTTCTAATTTAGCCTTGTCTTTTTAGAATGTTTGGCTGGTAATCGTCAATCTTTTGTTGATTTTATTCTTCATGATGGTTATGTATTTCAACTTTCTTAATTATGCATCCTAGGACATCATCTAGAGGCTTCTTGGTTTAGAAAATGCATGTAGGGGGGGGGAAGGGGTTAGTTGACCAGTTAAGCAAGGATAGGACCATTGCACTAGTGAAGGATCACTTATATTTGCCTTTTCTTAAGAGAGATGTCTCCTATATTGTGTCTTAGTGTCATACATGCCAACCGGCTAAGGGTAGAAAGCATATGATAGGGTTGTACACTAGCTTACTTATCCCTCATGCCTTGTAGAGAGACATTGGTATAGACTTTATACTTAGTCTGCATAGAACATCCCCTGCTCATAACTCGATTGTAGTTATGCCTGACTAATGCTCCAAAATATTGCATGTAGTAAGACTAATGATGCATCAAATTAGTGTTTTGAGAGATTATTAGGTTACAAGGTCATCCTATTCCAATTGTGCCTGATCGGGATATGGAGTTCATGAGATATCTCTAAATGGCATCATGGAAGCCGTGTGGTATTCCCATCGAATTTTATACAAGTTTTCATCACGAAACTGATAGGTAGTCCGACGTTGTGAGTCGGAGCCTTGATAACTTACTTAGACGTGTTCTAGGGGAGAAATAGGGTATATGAGATTTAACCTTAGCACCTGTTGAGTTTGCTCATAACAATGCTGTGAATAAGTCAACCAGTAAGAGTCCTTCAGAGATTATCCATATATTTTCCCCTCATACCCCTATTGACCTTATTCCCCTCTCTAATGCCTGGGTGTCCTAAGCTGCCTCAACATTTGCCAAGTAATTCATGATTTGCATGTTGAGATTTATTATAAAATTGCAATGAGCAATGTCAATTATAGCATTCAACTAATGTGCCTCATAGGGCACTACCTTGGAAGTGGGTAACATTGTTGTGGCTCTTATTCGACTTGAATGACTACCCAAAAACTCCCATAAAAGGTTCCATGATTGAGCTATGGGTCCTTACCATGTTGTAAGGAGGTTAGGATCTAATACTTTGGTGCTTAATTTACTTGGCAACTTGGGCATTAGTCATATCTTCAATTTAGAAGATCTAACCCTTCACTAAGGTACTTTTGAGCCTCTTCATCTTCCTTTTGGTGCTTCTATAGGTACCTAGGTCCCTAAGCTTCTTGCTTTCCCACAGTCACACTGCTGTTGAGGCTACACCAAACGATGAGTTTGTATCATGTTCTAATGATGGAGTTTGTCGCTTCCTAGTGCAATGGCTATGCCGCCTCCAATCAGATGCCACTTGGATTAGAAAAGATGAGTTATGTGAACTGAATCCTATGCTCTGAGAGTCGTATCTTCAGGACAACTTGTAAGGACCATATCCTAGGGTTCAGCCCCTGGTGTGGTTCCCTCAAAAATGGTTGGATTCGCTTGCTAGATACTCAGATTCAAAACTAATTTTAAAATTTTTTTAAGTGATCAGACTGTAGCAGGGACAAGAAAATTAGATCAGAGTTCTAAGCGAAACAGGCTATCGAATGGATTATTTGTCTAAACTAGATGAACTCTATATAACAAAATAGGACATCTATTAATGAAAAGTATCTAGGAATTTGTTTTGCCTTCAATGAGTTAGATATAAAATGGAATATGTGTTTTTTGCTAATTTGGATGATTCAAACGATAACTAAACTTAATTCATTCTTTTTTTTGAAATAAATTGAATTACTCAAACTAATCTAATTACCATCCTTTTCAAACGGCCTTATTTTCATCTAAGTTAAAGCTCCTAATTGCCAATTTTCCTCTCCACTTGCAATTCTCTTTGAAGAATCACCTAGTTAATGACGTGGGCTTTATGTTTACTTTTAAAAAGTATTTTTACTTAGGAGTGCACAAGGTTAATTGCATACTAGCGACTGTTATAGGATGTTGCTCGCACGAGCAATAATAGTGAATTTCAATTTTAACTTTTCCAATTATAAAGAATAGATTACGTGATGAGGTCAAGTATCAATTTGAATCAAAGAAACAAAAAAAAAAAACAAAAGTGAGTCAAGAAAGCAGAGAGAAATCAAACAATAGAAAGATCTAAGACTTTGGATTTCACCAATAACAAGAATGTTAAATTACTAACTCAAATGGGTGTTCAACTTGTCTCTTGTTCAACCTTAGCTACAAGAATTAGGTCATAAATTGAAAAGATGATTATAATTATAAAATGATATTATTTATCTTGTGGTTTAGCATGAATAATTCTTTTTAGACATAACTTCTCTAATTTCTAGTATGAATTACTCAATTTAAACAATTATACGTTTAAGCCCAATTGCATAACATCATATTAGCCTACAAGGTCTAATATATATTTAAGATAGCAAATTGAATTATTGTAATCAACGTGAATAAACAATAGTATTAAGATGCATAATAGGTTAAGATCTAGTATAAACTCAAAATTATGCAATTAAAGAGACAAAAATATGCCAACCGAAATTAACAAAACAATGTTATTCTCAATGAACCATCCTAATCCTGGAAGAACATTTTAGCCGGCTAGTGAAAAAACCATTGAAGTTCGTATATCGCATTTCCTATACCCAAACTTTAGTAGTCAATTATACCAAATAATATAATTAAGCACAGCCTCTTAAATTTGACTCACAAATGAGGTGAGAAGAGAAGAGAAAAATAGCTAACAAAGCTTATTTTCGTTCTAAACTCCTCAACCAAAATGATTTTGTCTTCTAAAAAACTCTCCAAAAATTGAAAGATTGGAGATAAGAGAATGGAAGAATGCTTGGATGCATAGATGAATTAGTAGTTGAATGAATGGCTGAATTGCTCCAACCCATGACCCCTTTTTATAGTGGAAATCTAATCCCTTTTTGTAACCAAAAAATAATGAAAAATTAATTTCAATTAATTTTTGGTTGTTATATTGCATGAAAAATGGCTTGTCGTTAGCTAAAAATTAATCAGGACTAATTAGCTTTGACTAGGGTAACAATTGGCTCTCGTGGAAAGCACTTAATAAAATAGAGCAGCTGGGTTGATGCTGGTTGATTGGGTCATGCCAGACATAGGCCCAAACAGGAAAGAGAGGCTTAAGAGTGTAGGGGGTTGGATGGGCATTAATGGGAAGCTGGTGCTACATTGGGAAGAGAAACCCATTACAGGCTAGAGAAAGGAAGGAGAGGGAGATGTGCTGGATGGGAGAGAAGAAGGCTGATTGTTGAGCTGAGGATAGGCCTACATGCGGAGGAGCTGTGGTGTTCGGAAATGGGCCATGAGATGAGCCCAAATAGAGGGAAGAAGAAGAGAGAGAGGCATTGAACCTTATTGCTACATGGTGTTTGCTGGGTCAGGCCCACACATGGGGAAGGGAGGTTGAGAGATGTTGAGGGTCATGGACTACTGGGCATGAAGAGAATAGGGCCGAAAATTACGAGACTGTTTTTTCCCTTTTTGTAGTTTGCTGTTGGGCTTTTGAGCATTTATACTTGGGAGCTTGGATAAAATCGATTCGATTTGATTAATTTCATGCCAAAATTCATTTATTTTATTTCCACCTAAAAATCATATATAACATGCATTATTCACTCATAAAAATATATTTCAAGGACTTAAAAGTATTCAAAATGAAGGGTCAATTTACATATAAAATATGAATTATTAGCCAAATCTAAGCTTGTTAATCTAATAGAGGGTTTCTCCTTTCAGTATTTCAGCAAACTATTTAGTTTTATTCAAATAATTTGGCCTAAATCACCCATAATCAATCAAAACACTTGATGAGATAAAGCACAAGATTTTGATAAAGTTAAGAACCTAACAACATTATTTGCCTGGCAAATCCCTAGACTAGAAGAACTACTCACTCATGCTTATTACAACTAAAATCAAAAGTGTTCAAATAAAACATGAATCTAACTAGAACTAATCTAAATGGAGATCAAGTAGTAAAAGAGAGAAAATGCTTAGGCATAAGGAAAATTCTTCAAATGAGCTTGCAATCTTCAAAGCATTCACTTGCAAATTCCTTCCTTGAATATTCTTTTTGCTCCAAAATGATTTGAAAGGGACGAATTAAGAGGAGAGATTAGTGATAGTATAAGTAATACGCCCTATTAAACATCTGAACATGCATTCAAATAGCAGCTGATGAACATTCTCGGCCATAAAATTAGGAGAAAACGATGAGGCGTGGTAGTTACAAGCCACCACGAACTGTGACCTCCAGCATAAACCCTCCGTGGTGGCCTTTGTCTCTAAATTCCTTCTTGTTTCTTTGCCCCACGAACATATGTAACTAGGGGGATCCATGGTGAGTCAAACATCATCTATTTAAGGGTCAACACTAGCGAAAGGCCTTAGAACCTGTAAAGTACATCAGGTAAGCATACCTAAGCGTAAGTAGGAATAGGGGTGCAAATCATATCTTAAGGTACACAACCCCTAAAGAAATTCTAGGAAATGATGCCAAAACAATTCACATTTAGAGCATTTATCAAACTTCCCTATGCTTGAACCATTGCTTGCTCCAAAGCAGTTATGAGATGAAGAAGTTTATTCATAACTTCCTTAGGTAAGACATTAGTAGCATCTTTGATGGCAAAACTGACCCAAATTCAACCAAAAAGTGATCAAAACATTTAGCAATTAGGTAGAAGAATGGAGTTTTCTAAAAATACTTGAAGACCATAGTGCTAAAATTTAAATCAGTTACCTAAATCATCTTATACAATCACATTAGCACATGTAATAGATAAAGTTAGAAAAATCGATAGAAGCACACTTTAGTCATGTTGCATTCCTTATTCATGTGTTCAAAGCATGGAAAAGTGCTTTCAATTCTCTTTCAGAAGACTTAAATCTACCATAGGCTTGCTAAAACTCTCCAATTCACCACTACTAGAATGCAAAGCACTTTATACAATCATGAGGAGTTTGATATGGGTTAAAATAGGGCTATGGGTAAAGGTAAAGAGGGAAAAAACACTTTAGGAATGTGAAGCAGAAAACCAAAGGCTAAGAACAAAATCAAAATCTCTCGATTTTTTATGAATTTAATCCCTCAAACCATTATAACTCAAATATACAATTAAATCCTTTTATACTGATCATATGGGGAGAATGTGTTGAACCTCAAATGCAAGTATATACAGTCCAATAATGCCAAACTCTTTTATTCTCTTTTGTTTTGGTTTCTTATTATTTTAAATTTTTTTTCCTTCTTTTTACAAAGAGAATGGCCACACAAATAAACATTATGTACTTTTCAACACTTCTACAACAAATCATAACAACCAATCCATTATCAAGACAAGGATCTCTTATATGAACAAAAGTACACAAATCCCTTATTGCACCAATCAATGCAAACTAACCACCAAAAGATCTTCATAACCCTCAAACTAACTCCTAATCATGAAGTGAAACTCAACAGTCTTAGCTAAAGGGTAAGGTATGGATTTGTCCAAGGGCTATATAATAAAGTTCATATCAATGAAAAAAGGGCTAGCAATGAGTATATCATGTATAACAAGGGTGACTATTTTGTCAATGTGAATGTGGCTTAATAATCCAAAGAATGCCCTAATCATTTTACCTAAATGCATATGCTAAGTGTGATTTGAGTAAGGGTCAAAGACAGTTTTAGAGAAATGATGTCTTAGAAGAGTTGCTCAAGAAAAAGGTAGAGAGACTAAAACTAATAAATTGGTCTTCTAAAGCTCAAAGCCTTATGAGACATCTAGCACGGTCAAAACTAGCTCATTAGGACCCACATACCAACATTAATGTAAGACTAGCTCATTAGGACTCACATACCAATATTACTGTAAAGATTCATTGGGCATTCAACTCACATTCTTCACATCGTCAAAACATGAAGCACTTTTACAAAAACTCATTTCCAAACTCTTTATTCACAATTTGGCATATTCAAGGGATCATATCAAGCAAAGAATACTCCCTAGTTTACAAATTTCATCACAGGGGGTTCTTTTTTTCAAAATTTTAAAATTTATTTCCTCTTTTTTTAATGCTCAATGGAAGCCTGCATGGAGTTAATCCTAAAATGCAAATCAAATTTGTATGCTTCTAATATCTTAAATGCATAGGAAATATAAAAGTAAGAAAATAAAGTTAAATGCACTTATTAATATTAAACACACTAGTACATGCCCTAACTACTTATTAATCCTAAATGCAATCATATACTATATATACACATCAATATACAAAAAAGATCATTGGACACCACCAATCACAATCAATTAAACTCACCCATGCTTGGAGAAGACATTGTCCTTAATATAAGCACATAGAAACAAGTAGGGATGGTGCAGTTAACAAGAAGTGGTAGAAAGAAGGGGAAAGGGAGGGTGTGGTCGGTCTTGGGAGATATTCTAGTCTTGCTAAGCCTCTAAGAAAGCCCTAAAGTCCTGGAAATGTTGGTTTTGGGAGGTAATCATCGTATGGAACTCATCATGACTATTTTGAACAAATTGATGGACGGCGACATTCTCAGTTTAGACATAAGCTCATAGGGATGTTTGCTCCTGTTGGATAAACCTAAGGATGGTATGCACATCATCGGGATCATGGGAGGAGGGCGATTGGTAAGAACTAGAGGCACAGTGGTGAGTAAGTGGGGGTGAGGGCATTAGGTGAAGCATCCTTTTATCACTGGGTAAAAGGTGGTATGCTTAACATTAGAAAAAGGCATAGGCCAGTTCCCAAGGTATATCTAACACGCTGCTTCCATCTTACAAAATTTTATTTGCTCAAAAGTGGCCATTTCTGTTGCGGACCCTGGAACTTTGTCATTAAGATTAGGCTTAATGTTAACTAACCTAGCAATAGAGGTAGTGCGGCCCCGAATCACAATCACAATCCTCCTGATAGTAATAGTGGCCGCACAATATAATTGAGTGGCACAGAAAGATGTCGGGTCAATATGATACCATTTATCAACCTAGATAGGAAGTACAACTTCGTCATGCATTGAGAGTATCCTCCTTAGCAAAGAGAAGACAAGCTTATATCCTTTGGCTCACTCAAATACAGGGGTTTCTAATGAACGTGTCTTTAGAATGACTAGAATCGTACTGATAATCCCTAGCAATTTCATACCAAAGTGAATTCGGGTTAAACTTTTGAGGGCTATGATGATATGGTCAATCCATACTGGGCGGAAAACCAAAGATTGCATTAAAAATAGTTAAATTCTATTCATAGAATTCCCTATTCAAGTAATGAAAATATAACTCTCTTAAGAACGTAGACCACTAACAACCTCAACATACAAAGTGCTTAGAAATTCAAGTGCTAGGTCACTATAAGTGTGGTCCCGAGTCTCTAAAAATTGACCCACACCACCTTAAATAAACAACCAACATATATCGTCCATTAAACCTAAGTTGGTCAACAAATCCACATAAGAGTTCTAATAGCAACAAATCTTCTACTACTCAAAGCATTATGTCTATTAATGTGGCTCGAATTAGTTAAACCAAAAGGGTGAAGAGCACTATGTCAATTTGTGCGTTAGTGGATCTACAGGATGTCCGACTTGGGCGCTCTGGTGCTTGCTGTGATTTCCTGTTACTTAGGTGGCCCTTGCCTTTTTCTTTTGTGCCATTAGAACAATGTTTCAGTGTAACATAGAAGGTAGTTAAGAATCCTCAACAATAAAGGACGTAAGCATATAGGAAGACATATAAAATTAAGAAAAGTAGGTAACGAAGTGCTAATAAAGGGAAACGGGAAGACAATTAGGAAGAAAGATGAAGAAGTTGAGAAGAGGAAGAGTGGACATTTAAATTTTGGGTTAGTGGCTAAGAGAAGTCAAGAATTTGGGAAATGGAGAAGAAATGTAGAGCGATTTTGGTGAGATTAGGAGTAAAAATGATGAAACATGGAGGTTGAAGGTGAAGTGGTTATAGAGCCTTTAGAGAGAGAAAGAGAGATTTAGAGAGACAGGGTCGAGAGAAAGATGAAGAATGGACGAGGAGCAAGTTTACTGGTCAAAACCCTTGACTACGGAGACTGGGGATTACCATAGACCATGGTCCCCACGACGGACCCTCCTGGTACCCTCCATTTGACTTTTTTATTTGCTGGGTAAGCATTGGCCACAGACTGTGCTTTTGGCTGTGGACCGCCCATGGTCAACTCTAGGAGTTACTTTTTTTTTTCTTCTGTGAATCATCGTTGAAACCCCTGGCAAGTCATGGTAGACTCCATCTCAATCTTTTTTTAGTTCCTTCTTTTTTCTCCTCTTTAAATTCCCTAAGAATTATATACAACAATGCTAAAAAGAAAAAGAAAGCTATAAAATGACTTGGGTTGCCTCCCAGGAAGTGCTCTTTTAGGGTCGAGAGCTTCCTTCTTCATCCTTGAATAGGGTCAGTATGAGTATGGATTACGGCCTTATCGATGGGTTCCCCCAGAAAGTAAGGCTTCAGCTACTCTCCATTAACCTTAAACGAACAGGTGAACTCACTGCACACCTCTACCACACCATAAGGGAAGACCTTGTTGACTTTGAATCGCCCCGACCACCTAGATCTCAACTTGCCCGGAAACAATCTCAACCTTGAATTAAACAAAAAGACCATGTCGCCTTCTTGAAATCTCTTCTTCATAATGTGCTTGTCATGCCATTTTTTACTTCTCTACTTATATATCTTGGAGCTCTCATATACCTCCAACCTCAAGTCATCAAGCTCATTGAGTTGCAACACTCTCTGCTCCTCGACCGCCTTAAGATGAAAATTAAGCATTCGAATAGACTAATATGCCTTATTTTCCAATTCAACTGACAAATAGCAAGTCTTCCAAACACTAGTTGATATGGAGTAGTGCCTAAAAGAGTCTTGTAAGCAGTTCGATAAGCCCATAGAGCATCTTCAAGCTTCAAAGACCAATCCTTCCTATGTCTGTCTACCATCCTCTCCAATATAATCTCCAACTCTCGTTTGGATAACTCAACATGGCATCTGTTTTGGGGATGTTAAGGTGTAGCGACCATATAAAAACTCCTATATTTCTTCAAGACAGATTTAAAAGGCCTATTGTAAAAATGAGCCACATTATCACTCAAAAGAGCACTCGATGTGCCAAACTTTGTGATATTCGTCTTGAGGAACTTTATCACTATCTTGGAATCATTACTGGGAGAAGCAATAGCCTCCATCCATTTGGAGACATAATAGACCGCCATAAGGATGTAGCATTTGTTATGGGAAGGAAGGAAGGACCTATGAAGTCAATTCCACACACCCCAAAAATTTCTACCTCAAGAATCCCACTTTGAAGCATCTCATATCTCCTTGAAACATCTCCTATTCTTTGACATTAATCACTAGTCATAACAAAATTCCTTGCGTTCTTGAAGAGGGTGGGGTAATAAAAGCCTGGTTGGAAAACTTTGGTAGTGCTCTTACATGGACCAAAGCATTCACTATAAGTTAAAACATGACAATGGTGAAAGATACTATGGACCTCATTCTTTGACAAGAATATTTTATAGATACTATCTCCACACAGTTTGTAGAGTAAAGGCTCCTCCTACATATAATACTTAACATCGACTAGAACTTCTTCTTTTGTGGATGTGATAAACCGAGGAACAATACTCCACATTTTATAATGCATTAAATCAGCACACTACGGAGTGGCTTGGTGAGAAATAGTAAGGAGTTGGTCATATGAGAATGAATCATCTATGGGGAGCTCTCCATCAACACAATCTCGGGGTCCAAGCAGTACAAATGATCGACAACCACATTCTCTAGCCTGTCCTTATCACATATCTCTAAATCAAACTTTAGTGAAGAAAACCCATTAAATGAGGTGGGGCTTAGAGTTAGACATATTTAAAAGGTGCTTGAATGCAACATGGTTAGTGAAAATAATAGCCTTGGAATTGATCAAGTGTGAGCGAAATTTCTCACAAATAAATAGAACTGCTAGAAACTCCTTCCTAATGGTGGCATAGTTCACTTGAGGCTCATCGAAAGTCTGACTTCTAAGCTAGATGGCATATGGCTTGTTATCCTTCGTTTGCTTAAAACGGCTCCCAATTGTAGTCACTAGCATTAGACATCACCTCAAAGGGAAGCTCCCAATCCAGGTCTTGCATTATAGCAGCCAAAATCAAAGCCTTTTTAAATCTAAGAAAAGCACTCAAATATTCCTCATTAAAGTCAAAAGGCACATGTTTGATAAGCAACTGGGTGAGAGTTTTTGCTGTCTATGAAAAATGCTCTGTGAGTCGCAGGTAAAAATCAACATGTTTAAGAAAACTCCTCACACCTTTTAGGGAATTTGGTGGTGGTAATTTCTCAATCAGCTTTAGCTTTCCTTTGTCAACTTTAATACCTTTCTTAGAAACAATATGCCCTAGGACAAGACCCTCCTGGACCTTAAAATGATAGATTTCCTAATTTAAGACCAAATTCATATTCCTAAATCTTTTTAATGATTTAGACAAGTTATGCAAGCAATGGTCAAAAGATGTACCATATATAGAAAAACCATCCGTGAATATGTCTATAATGCCCTCAATAAAATAATAGAAAATGACCCTCATGCAATGTTGAAAGGTGATGGGGCCATTACATAGCCCAATGTCATCGTTGTATATGTAAATGTACCATATGAATAAGTGATGGTGGGTCCTTTCGTGGTCACTAGGGTGGCTAGAGATTTTAAGAAATCCGAATACCTATCTAGGTTGTAAAAAGGGAGTTTTTGGCTAACTTTTCAAACATTTGATTAATAAAGTGAAGGGGAAAGTGGTTCTTATAGGTGGCCTTGTTCAACTGCCTATAGACAATGCACCATTCACTAGCCTATGGATTTTCTTGTAGGAATCAACTCTTTAATTTCATTCTCGACGGCCGTTATCCCCCTTTCTTAGGCACAATATAGACTACCTGCCTATCTACTATTGGAGATAGGGAAGATAATATTGGCCTTAAGCAATTTCAGAATTTCTTTTTTGACCACGTCTTTCACATTAGGATTCAACCTTTTTTGGTGTTCAATTAAGGCCTTATGATAATCTTCCATTAAAATACGATGCATACACACAGAAGTGTGATTTCCTTTAAAATCATCAATAGTATACCCTATGGCCTTGAGATGCA
>NCQV01059901.1:9741-20892 GCA_002740545.1 Lophocereus schottii
TCTTTTTTCTTTAACCTTTGGGGGAAATGAGGCAAGGGCATCTAGAGTTTCTCAAAAGGAGGAGAAGAAGAACTCTTAGGGGGATGAAGAACTTGCTGTGCCAGAGGAGTCTTTCTCTTGAGGCTCCTCTTCCTTAGATGGTGACTGAAAGGGAAGACATTCTAAAGTAATGGGGACACCATCAGGAATATCCCCTGACTGATTGGATGGATCAGACTCCAAAGTAGAAGAGGGGGGGAAATTTTAGAAGAACTGATGAGGAGACCTGCAAGGTTCAGTAGGGTTTCTCACTTGGTTATCAACCTCTCTACCAAAACGGAGAGATATAACCGCATTCACCTTCCTTACCGGCTCATTAGGGTTACCAGAAGAAGGGGAGGCATGCCCCTTAAGGTTTACTTCAGGTTGACTTGGGAAAGTACCTGGTTCCCTATAAGATGATGCTAACTGGAAAAACTGCTCAGTCATTATTGTCATCATTTTTTCATGTTAGCATTAATCATTCTCTCCACATTATTGTTAATTCTCCTCTCTAATTTATCAATTTCAGTATAATTTGGAGGAAGCTGAACTTGAGTTACAGGATGTGGAGGTCTAGGTACATTAGGTTCACCTGAGAAAGCCGGTCTTTGAAGAGGGTGTGAAGGGTGAGAAAGGTGCTGGGGATTGTTTCCGTGAAACATCCCACACTAGGAATTAGGAGCTCAAGCATTGGGTCCACTATTCTATAAAAAATTAGGGTGATTCCTCCACCCTAGGTTGTAGTAATAGGAGAAAGGATCATTCTTAGGTCTCTGGAAAGCCATACTTGCTTGTTCTTGTTCAGTTGCTAATTGATTAGCAAAATAAGGACAAGCACTCAATGAATGATCTAGGGCTTGACAATGCGAATAAGACACTTTAGGAATCTGAGATAGCTCGGACATCTGGGAAGATAATCCCTTCAACATGTATTCTAACACAGCAATATTAGACTCTAAGTAACTCATATCAGATACTGAATGCAAACCAACCCTTACCAACCTAGAACTTAGGCTGTCATCCCGAGCAGTTTTCCATTGTATGGTCTTTTCAGCCAAATCCTCTAAAAACCCCCAGGCAGCTGTAGGGTTCTTAGAAAGGAGACCTCCCTGGCACATGAACTCGACCATGGGTCTAGTTTGTTGATCAAGTCCTTCATATACAATCTGACAGAAATGGGCCTGCTCTAATCCATGATGAGGACATTGAGCCAACAAAGTTTTAAATCTATCAAAATATTTCCAAAATGATTCCATATCAAGTTGCACAAATTGATTGATTTCATTCCTTAGCTTGACAGTCTTGGCATTAGGGAAATACTTTCTTAAGAACAGTCTTACGAAATCATTCCAAGAAGTAATAGAATTAGTAGCCAAGTCATACATCCATCGTTTAGCAGAATCTTTCAAAGCGAAAGGAATGAGTTTCATTCGCACAACATCAATGGGAATATTAGGGAAATACATCATATAACAGACTTCTTCGAATTCCCAAAACAAATAAGCATCCTCTAATCCTATGAATTTAGTGAGCATCTGAGTATAATGATGTCTCAATTCGAAGGTCACATTCGGTGCAAGTACAGGCATAATAAAACACGAGGGCAAAGCAGTCCGAGGAGGATAGAAAATATCACTTAAAGTCCTCTCTTGTGCCATGTTCTCTAATTCAAGCTTAGGCTCAGATTCAGGTTCTATGTCAAGGTCAGGCTCACTTCTAATGAGTCTTTGATCTTCAAAGTCTCTAACCCAACTGGTCATAAAAACCCCACGCCCGTACCAATGAAAAGCCTATTTTTGGTCCTTTTTTTTCCTTTTCTATTTTTTTAGATTTTTGAAAATTTTCAAGAAATGAACTAAATTGAGTAACAACTTAATGAAATGAATAAGGTAAAGTGTAATATATGCAACTAATAAGAAAACAACAAAGAAAATGAAAACATGACCTAGTCTTATGCTGTCATCCCCGGCAACAACGCCAAAAACTTGTTGAGAAAATTGAGAGTTTAAAACAAAGTGCTGCAAGTGTACAGCTACCGCTGTAGTACTTGAGGGTCGAATCATCGGGGACAATGGAAAAGGCTAAGGTCACAAAGCAAGAATTAACTAGTTAGCTACACTAAAATGAATTCATTCAAAGCAAACCATTACCCCAACTCAACTAATCGATCATCCAAATGCTCAATTGAACTAAAGCACGCACTTTAAATTAATGCACCTAAATGGACTAAACCTAAGCATTCAACTCAATAAAACATTTTAGGGAGACTATGCAAACAACTCTATTCAACTAAAATCGAAACCCGAAATTTGTTTAACCTCTAATTTGAAGTAATTTAAACCCTATAGTTAACACTATTTATCATTCAATTCTACCAAAATCAAAGTACTTTCCAAATCAGCTCAGCTAGCCAACATCATTCATCATCCATTATCAACAGCAAGCTACTAAAATCTAGAACAGCCTAAAACAGCCTAAAATCAAAGGCAACTAAACATCCATCATCACATTCAAACCCAGCTTAACCAACCAGAATAATCAATCAACCAAAATCAACCGTTAATCAAAACGATTAATTGAACCTAATACAACTGATAATAATAGAACTCAAACCAACCCAAACCAAGCTAAATCAGGGAGAGGGAGAATCAACAATCCAGAACTCATTATAATCAAGCCTACGCCGAAAACTGAAACTAAGCTAAAAGAAATCGAACCTGCTCGGTTCTGAAACAGAGGAGGCCGCAACAGGGGAAGAAGTTTCTATCATGCATCAACCCGAATTGGGAGAAGGATGTTGGGGTTCAGGGTGTCCTCGCTTTTCAGCCCTGCCAACTCCCAACAATGGCGGAATCTCCATTGACGAATACCAGTGAAATTCGAATAGGGGAAGGGAGAGTGATTAACATTCACATGAATTAACTCCAAAACTTCCAAAAACGAACTGAAAATTTGAAATTAACCAAATTATAGATTAATTACATGGAATTCAAGAAACATAAACCATCTAACATCAAACCCTACCAAATTCGAACCCTAAAAATTAAAAAATAGCATTCGAATTTTTGAGGCTAAAATAACCAAAATCGAACTAAACTAAACCTAGATAAATGTCTAACCTCTTCAATGTTGCTACTAGCTTCTGATTTATACCTAAATTTCTTCAATCTCGACCCTTGAATTGAAGATGGCGTGAATGGTGGAGATTGAGGGGTGCTGGCATTTGATGCGAGAAATCCAGTGATGGTCGAGAATGATAGTGAGCTAGCCTTGCTGTGCTGGCATTTTGGCAGTGAACGAAGAGAGAGATAGAGGAGATGGAGAAGAGATAAGGATGAAGAGGAAATGGCGATGGGGTTGTCTGGTTCTCTGGGTTGGGGCTTCAGGTTTCCTTAACAGAGAGGAGAGAGCGAGAGTGAAGGGGAGGGGAATTAAAACTCCGTGTTGTGCACGCCTGGGAGAAAAGAATGCTGGGCCTTTTTTTTTTTTTTTGCTTTGGACCTTTTTTGTCAATTCGGCCCAATTTTCCATTCCCTAAATTTTCCACCATTTTTTTCTCGCATTTTCTTACATTTTTCCACATTTATTCCAAACCTATAAAACAAAATAATATTAAATAAAAACCTTAAAAATACGATTATAACGAGCATAAAATAGGTGTAAAAGTACCTTAAAAATAACACATTTTTGGTACGAATAATCTATTACTTTATGTCATGGTAGACTAGGCCATGTTAATTTTACTTCCATAAAACAACTCAAGGATATGCGCTTAATGCCCACCGTGAACATTGATAATTTTTCTAAATGTCATGTGTGTAAAAGACAAATATGCCAAAAAGTCTTTCAAACTTGCCACTAGTAGAAAAACATAATTACTAGTACTAGTGCATTCAGACCTAGCTGACTTCAAAATATAGTTAAAAAAGGAGAAAAAATATTACATCACTTTTGTGGATGATTACTCGAGATATACTAAAGTATACCTCCTTAGGGCCAAAATGAAGTTGAGGAAATATTTTTGAAATACAAAGTAGAAGTGGAAAACCAACCAGACCAAAAAATCAAACAACTCAGAACCAATAGGGGTGGAGAATATAAGACTAACTCTTTGACTACCTTTTCTGAGAAAAATGGTATCATACATGAGGTTAGTCCCGTATTCCCCAATAGAATGGGATTGCTCAACGCAAAATAGAACCCTTAAAAAATTACAAATGTCATGCTTCTAAGTTCGTGGCTTTCTAATAATATGGGGGCAAGCTGTTTTATCTACCTGTTATATTCTTAATAGGGTACCTTATAAGAAGTTAGACCAAACCCTATATGAACTATGGAAAGGCCACGCCTCCAACTTGAGCTTCTTAAGGGCGTGGGGGTGTTTGGCTAAAGTTCCCCTTCCTGAGCTAAAATGAGAAAGCATCAGTCCTAAAACCTTTGATTTTGTGTTTATTAGTGATACCCAAAATAGTGTTGTATATAGATTCATGTCATTAAATGACTTCTCTATCTGTGAATCTATGGGTACAGAATTCTTTGAGCATGTTTTTCCTTTGAAACGGAATGTCTCTACTGTTGTGCATGAAAATGTACTTGTACATTACAATGTGAACATGGCTGCTTCTAGTTTTGTAGTTAGAAATTAATTGATAAACCTAAGAGGAGTAAGAGATGCAGATTTGAGACTAGTTTTGGTCCAGACTTTCTTACTACCTTTTTTATTGAAGACTTTTATATGAATTTCTTGATAGATGGACTAGTTTCTTTTTTTTTATCCAAGCAGATCCAACAAATTTTGCAGAGGCCATGAGATGAATAGATGCTAGTTTCTAGAAAGAAACCATTAAAAGTGAATTAGACTCTATAATGTCAAATCCAACTCGGGAGTTGGTCGACTTACCTAAATGGATCTTCAAGAAGCAGTTAAGACTTAATGTTCAATTGATAAATACAAAGCCAGACTACCGAGTAGAGGATGTGACCAGAAGAACGGGATTGACTACTTTGACACTTATTCTTCTGTTATCGAAATCGCCACCATTAGGACTCTAGTTGCATTAGCTACTATATGTAGTGTTGTTGTTCATCAAATGGACATGAAAACAACATTCCTTAATGGTGACCTAGAGGATGAGATTTATATGTCTTAACCTAAGGGATGTGTGGTTCCTCAGAAGAAGAATAAATTTTGTAAGCTTAGAAAATCCCTCTATGGCCTAAAATAGGCCCCTAACACAGTGGTATGAAAAAGTTTCACAGTACGATGATACAATATGGTTTTGTTATGAACACTTCTGATTCTTGTGCTTATTCAAAATTGATTGGTTCAAATTGTGTGATAATATGTCTTTATGTCGATGACACATTGATCTTCGATGCTAATGTGCATGTTGTGAATGAGACTGAAAAGTTGTTGTCTTCTCATTTTGAAATGAAGGACATGGAGGAGGAAATGTGATCTTGGGGATCAAAGTTAGAAAAACAAATTATGGTTTTTCTTTGTGTCAATCTTATTACATTAAGAAAATGTTAAAGAAATTTGACAGGTTTGATGTGACTCATAAGAGAACTCCCTATAATTCTAGTATACACCTAAAAATGAATAAGAGGTCTAGTATTTCCCAAATTGAGTATGCTAAAATTATAGGAAGTATAATGTTCCGTTTGAACTATACTCGACCTAACATTTATGTTGTTAATAGGTTAAGTCATTATACTCATAACCCTAGTAAAGGGTATCAGGATGCATTATTTTGATTACTCAAGTAACTGAGAGGTACTATAGACAGGTGTTTGCATTTTAATAAGTTTCCGACTATGTTAGAAGGATTTTGTGATGTAAACTAGGTTTTTGATAATGATGAAGTCAGTTTACTGGTGGTTATGTGTTTACCTTTGATGAAGGAGATATTTCGTGGATATAGCTCACTCTAACATGGAAGTTGAATTCATTGCTTTTGAGTCAGCAAGTCAAGAAGAAGAATGGCTGAAAAATCAACTAGCAGATCTGCCACTGTAGGGGAGGCAGCCGACGGCGATTTTCCTTGACTGTGACTCACAGGCGGCAATCATAGTTACACAAAACAGTATGTGTAATGAAACAAAAAGAGATACATTCATATTAAATATAGTACTTTGAAATAGATGCTAAAACATGGTGTCATCGCCTTGGGATATATGAGACCCAAGAGAAATTTAGCAGATCCACTGACTAAGGGCTTGACCAGATGCACAGTTCTCGAGACGTTGAGAGAGATGGGACTGAAGCCCATGGATTGAGGTAACATGGCAAATACACACTTGTGGTCAAACAAAGCCATATTGGTCTCAATACGCACCACATATACATCCCTATAGTGTACAATAGTGCTTTTGAGAGGTTGAACTCCTATGCTCTTAATGGATCCATAGCCCATTAGGGTGGTGTTATTTATTGAGACGTACTTGATGGATTCACCGCCTAATATGGGTGAGGTTGAGCAAAAATATAGATCTTCATAATTCTATACCCATGATTATGGTAGTCCATATTAAGATGGTCTTCATGGAATTACCTACGTAAGTGTGAAGGTGTACCTACATAAGTGTGAAGTGTGTGGTTGCCATCTATGAGAGACTCTGGGTTGTCTCTCTAGAGTACTTATGAGATCCAACGTGTGCGCATGGCCTTAAAAAGTACAAATTAGTCACTGTGGAATACACAATGACCATAGGGTTGATATGTGTTGTAGGGATCTCAACCAGAATCAACCAAGTTCAAAATTCATTCACTCAATAGACTCGATATTATCCTGCTTTACTGTCTATCAATTTAGTCAAAAGACATTGATACTTAAGTATCTAAACCCTTTTTTTTTACCCAGATCGATTCTTCACTAGTTTGTATGCGATTAGTGGAGGATTGTTGAAAGTAATGGCAAAAGGTAGCTCTTTTTCATACCTACTTCTTGTCTCACACAGGAGGAATAGAAGCCCCAAGTGCAAGGTTTATCATTAAGTACTGAGAGTGTCGTCCACAAAGAGTTGGGTTTTAAATATCAGGATTCGCTCAAATGTTCAATTTAGGCCAAGTGAAAAGAAAAGAAAGGCACCCTACACTAAGCTAACAACCATACAAAATGAGGCTTGTAATTATAATTGGGTCAATTGACGAACCAAGTGATCCAGGTGAATTCTAACCTATCTAACTTCTGCTAAACACAAGAGATGGCCGATTGCGCCATTGAAGACTACCCAAGTCCTCTCGTAAGGGTCATGAGTTAATTTAACTAGTCTAAGAACCTATTTTTTATGGGGTTAGAGATCACAAAATTAGCAACCCTCATACCTAGCTAAGATCGGAACTATACCAGCTAATTGACCTCACCTCCTGGCATAAGTCAATCGCCCAAAAATAAAGATGGAAACTCTCTTAAGTATTTCATCGAATACTTGGCAGGTATGAGAAAAAACTCTATGTTCTAGGCATAAATTGGGTGTGGTTAGACCTAATCCTAGACTAATTAGTCATCAAGAGTCTAATCACAATTCAAGCCAACCAAAATCAACAACTAATCATCAACAAAACCCAAAACCCCTAAAACAAACCTAGACTAGCAAATAACTCAACAAACATGAAAATAAAGGAATTAGTCTTAACTAGAATGGATGAAAAGAGCTATTAAACAAGAAATCATAATAAAACTAAACAGATAAGCTAAATACAACCTAAACTAACATAATCAAAATAACAGGAAACAAGAAAAGCATGAAATAGAGAGAAAGAGAGAAAGAGAAACTCATGCTTGATTGAATGAATGAACTTGAAATCCATAAGTTTGAATCCAAAAATAGTCCAATTAAATCTAATCTTCTAATCTAATCTTCCTAATGGGGTTTTTGTTGCTAAAACTAACCAAAACCTAGCCTAGCAATCGCCAAAGGAACCCCCTAAAAGTCCCGAAGACAAGGCCTTTTATAGGAATCGAAGTGGGCCTAGAAACAAGAGTGGGAGGCAGGGGAATTAGGTTGGCCGATAGTCGTCGCCTGGATGACGGCCTGTCGTGCTATAGACGGCCAGGCCGTCGCTAGCCCCTAGCTGCGCTGATGGCTGGTGGTGGCCGCCGTCGGGCAGTCCATAAGCTGCCCGTTGCCTGTTGCCTTATTTTCTTCTTTTGTTCTTTTTTTTTCATCCTTTTCACGACACTTGCTTTGTTGAACCTATTACTTATAAAAGTAAATAAAACAAGTAAAAATTCCGAAGATTATATTATTATACGAGCTAAAATTAGGCGATAGAGACTGTAAAATATGACAAATTAGCACCCAATAAATACCTCTGCACATATCTTTTACTCGTCCTCGAGCAAAGAAAAGGAAAAACTAACCTAAAAATCTAATTCACTTTGGTAGGAATCACGGTTGTATTTAGCTTATACAACAAGCCCTTCAAACCCCCTTGGCTGCCCAAGTGGACAACTGAGGTTTTTTGAGGGTTTATAGAGAATATACCCACAAAATCTTTGGAATATTTTTGGATCTTTTTCAAAAGAAAATCATATGTACAAGGGCAAGGGGAAAAGATGTGCACATCTAGATCAATTCTATCACCCCAACAACCTAGCTACTAAGCCATATACAATCAAAACATACATTCAAGATACACATAAGCTATAAATGCATCCTGACTCTCATTTTTTACCCCATGCAACACAATGACACGATTTGCACACCTGGTGCTCCGTGCAAAGTGTATTGACTCCAAATGCTAGGCTAAAACTAGGTAAACAATCATCCCCACTTGGCTTATGACTTCCTTTATTTTTTGTCTTTTTTTTCTTTTCTTCTGGTTTTTTTCCTGCTTTTCTCTTTTGCTCCTTCGCCTGGGTGGATAGTTGTTGACTTATTAGGCCTTGAACTCTCGGTGGAACAACTTAACACATATTAAGGCTTCTTCCCTACTTAGAGGTTTTATTTAGATATCCAAAGCACTTATTCAAGCCCAAATAGAGGTACCAAAGTTAAGCTCATTTTTGCATCATGCTTTTCTCTTTTTTTTCCCTTATAATGAAGCTAAAACTAGAAGTCAATTAACCAAGTAAAATGCTCCCAAATCCAAATTTCAACAACTAACACCAAAAGTCAATAATTAAGTGTACAAGATTGGCATAAACTTCACATGTGAAATGGGGTTATTCTGAGAGAACGAATATCACATTGTAGATAAGTGTTCCATCAAGTATATTCCCCCAAAGCCAAGAAGAAAAACTATACAAATTTTCAAAAAATTTCACAATAATATACACAAAAGGGTCACCCCCACACCTAAATCTCATAATGTCCTCATTGGGAGCCAAGGAGTCAGAACAACTGCAAAAACACAAAACACATTGCGTGTTTTTGTGTTTTGGTTGAGTGACTTGTGTATATGTGTGTTTTGTTTGGTTTTAGGCTTTTGTGTTTTTTGTGGTTGGTGATGACTCTCAGCTCCCAATGAGCATATTGTGAGATTTAGGTGTGGGGGTGGAGTCATTTACCTCTTTCATTCTTACTTTTGTGAAAATTTTTCATTTTTGTGCAAATTTTTCAATTTTTCTCTCTTTTTTTTGTATAGTTTTTCTTTTTGTTGGCTTTAAGGGAGTTTCGTACTATTTGATTAGTCTTGATCTCTGGTACTTTGGCTATTTGTTCGTATATAAGTATGATATGCATGATGGATTTTTGTCATAAGCTTGTCATTCTAGGCCTCGATTCTAATCCTAATAGTCCATTGTAATTTTGCAATCCAATCCTGATTATATATCATCATTATCTTATGATCTTAATCTTCCATTGTTTGACTCTCCCACTTGTGTTTGTGCATCACTACTTTTGTCTTCACTTCAAAATTACAAGGGTGAAGAATTCTGAAAAAAAAAAGAAGAAAATTTGAAAATATCCCCTTGAAGCATGTGCTACTGGGAATGGAAAAAAGAGTTTGAGAGTCGAGAATGAAAATATCCTATTGAGGCATGCACCACTGGATGCTAACCTTTGAGGTAATACTGCTACTGGGAATGCTTACTTCCCATGTCAATAAGTTAATAATGTAGTTGATGCCAATTAAGTGGATTGAGTCGAGCCTATTAAGCCAAATTTCTAGGATGATAATACATTTGAACACCAGGCACTAAGATGGATTGAATGTTCTTTTGCATCGTGGGGTGAAAAGCTGATGACTGGATACCATTTTTTGGGATGAAGAGTCCCGAAATGCATACGATGCGTGCATATAGACTGATACTTGAGTTACTAGGGGGCTTTGGTTGATCCGATTGTTTACAGTTTACCCTCATATGTATTTTGTGTTCTGTCATTTTTTTTTTTTTTTCCCTCTCGATGTTTGTTTCTCTTTTCTTTGTTTTCCTTTTTGAGATTTGTGGTTATATCTTCTGCAAACCCTCATGAGACCTCACTCGTCCACTTAGGGGAACCAAGAGGTTTAAAGGGCTTGTTGCATACGCTAAATGTAACCGTGATTCCTATGATAGTGAGTTAGGTTCTTAAGTTAGTTTTTGCTTTGTTTTGCTTGAGGATGAGCAAAAGATAGGTGTGGGGGTATTTGTTAGGTAATAATTTATTATATTTTATGTGCCCCTTTTACCAAGTTTTAGCTCGTATAATAACATAATCTTTAGAGTTTTTACTTGTTTTATTTGCTGTTGTAGGTAATAAATTTCAAATCGAGGAAACGTCGCGAAAAAAAGCAAAGACAAACAAAAAAGAGCAAAAGCACGCAAGAAGGGACGATAGGCGGGCTGAACCGCCGTGCCAAAAATGTGGCACGGTGGGGTCGTGCCACCATAGCATGGTGGGGCCATGCCACCTAGCATGGTCCCCCCCCCCCCGCGTTCGCTTGGCCACACAATTTCCTATTTAAGGCCCTTTTGGCGTTTTGTTCGGGGGGTCGCTCAAGGTTCTCTCTGGCGATTTTAGGCTAGTTTTAGTTTATGTTTTGGCCAATAAAAACTTTAATAGGAGGATTAGATTAGGATGTTATAGATTGTATTTTGGATTTGAAGCTTTGGCTTTCAAGTTCATTCCATTAATCAAGTATAAGTTCTCTTCTCTCTCCCTTTCATATCTTGTTCTTGTTTAGGTTTTGCTAGTTTA
>NCQV01059902.1:0-13424 GCA_002740545.1 Lophocereus schottii
GATATATAGATATGTATATATTTGTATGTATATATATATAATCAATGATTCTTGGTCTCTCTAGGCCAACTTCATCAGTTCCATAATTGATTTTGGAGTTTTTCTGATCCCAATGAAGTGTCTTCTAAAACCAATCGATAGATCTTTGTTAGATTTTATTGATCTTGGGGTAGTTTGTTAAACAAAGCTTTGGTTGCTCCCTTTAGGGTAGTGGGGAAGTATCTGCGCATCAGGGAGATCGTTGCAAATAGATTTGGATCAGATAATATATCAAGGTGTCCTTAAGGGTCACTGGTTCCATCAAGTAGCTCTATCTATCACCTTTATTTTCTCTGGAGGTTCATCTTCCTGGATCTATATATCAAATGGTGTTTCGACTTGGGGACACTGTCAATTAAGCTCCCTGTTTAGGGGTTTACTTAGTGTTTTTCACTTGGATGCTACTAAAATGACACAATCTTGATAGAGCTCGAACTCGATTGCTGTGAATTTTCCTAACACTCATCTTCTTAATGGGACCTATCTTAACTAGGCCTCTTCCGCATGAACTTCTCTTGCCCTGCGTATTTTATAGTTCAAGGTCTCTCAAGTATTCATCTTTATTCCTCCAATATTGTGGAGGTATGCTATTAAAAATCCCTTTCCTCTGAATTATTAAGGAAAACATCCTTTCGAGTTCTAGTTATCCATATACAGTCTTTGACATATAGTCTCTTGGGGGCAGCCTGTGTTGTTTTTCTTTAGTGTGCTAGGAGTTCATCTAACTACTTCATCATACGGGAAATGGTTTTGTCCACCTTCAACTTGATCAACTCATTCACTATCTTAGGAGCACTGTCTTATTTGTCCAGTGCATGTGTACACCTGAGAGATACATGTCCTATACGGGGAGTTATATTCTCCTAATTCGAAACATCCTTCACAATAAAGCCTTCTTTGCCAGAATTATGGGTATTTAGATCTTGGTTTTTATGGCTGATAATGCATTTTCCCTTATCACCTTTTTTGAGTGACATATTTGATCAACTTTAGTTCCCCACTATTTAGAATTTCTATGATTCCTTTGTTAACCCTGAGGAACTTGTGCCACCATGTAAGGGTTATCTGTAAAACAACTCTTCAAAGAGGCCAGGTAGGAATTCTCCTCTTTAAGAGCATCCAACGCTCAAGTCAGATAGAATTTTATGGAGGGTAGTAAGCATAATGTAACTTATTAAAGTTTTTTTGACTTATCTTCGATATTAACCATGACTTGTTTAAATCGGTTTGTATGGTTCTCTTACATGAACTTTAATAAGATTCTACATCTTCTTACAACAACAACAACAACAACAACTCCCAGTGTGGGTCCCGCTTTTGCGGGATCTGGGGAGATTCTACATCTTCTTAGATATAGATTATTTACTAGTTTTATTCAGACTTAAAAATCTATATTGATTCCTTATATATTTGGAAGATCTTAACGAGATCTTCCCTTCCCTATCAAGTTATATGCATGGTGATTATTTTCAAGGTTTCGATGGACTCCTATGGTGACTTCATTTGGTTAATTTTCTTTTTTCGGCTTTTAAAGGGCTATGACCTGATGCCTCTTCAGAGTTATTTTATATATATATATATATATACACACACACACACACGTGTGTTTGTGGGGATGTATATATATGTATATGTATATATGTTTTGTGTGTGTGTGTGCGCGCGCACACACACTATTGAAGAAGTCTTGGATGGTTAGCGAAATCCATGCAATCACATAGTACCATCGACAGAGCCATTGCCTCGTTTGGCCTAGGAATTTGATAATTTTAATAAAAGCTATTACTTTATGAATTATTAGTTAACCTTAAATTAAAAAATTGCTCTAGACTATATCAGTCAGCTCAAATCCTTTAAAAAGACACCTCTAAAAATATTTGTCCTATTAGAACTATTATATGAAATGATCTCAACAAAGCCGTATTTGATAACTTTTTGTGCTAAAAGGGTTTTTTTGGGCTATGTGCTATTTCACTTAGGTAAAAGAAAAGATAGTTTGATTGATCAAGTTTTTGTGTTAACTTTTTATGCCCAAAAAGTTATTTCTAAAAAGTTTCTTGGAATAACTTTGTCGTTCACTTTTTCAATACTTATCACTAAAATAACCATATTAACCTAATGTTTTCACATGCTTTAGGTTTTTGTTAATTAGGATTTCTTGATAAATAATTCAATTTTAATATTTTCTCAAATTTGACAAATAAGTCATGATATTTTATTCTAACAGGATAAATAAGTATCTTCTTTTCATAAATTTCAATCTTTTTTTGGTGAAGTGAAAGATGAATTTCATTCAATCAAATATGGTTATATGATTTTCCTTTAAGTTTGGATGAAAAGTATAGTTGATGAAGAGTATGTGTGGTTTTTCATTCAATTAAATATCTCTTATATTATATAATCTCAAAATCTCCCTTAAGGAATTACTGTTCCAATGAATAGTAATTCACTCTATTGTTCCAATAAACAGGGTTTTAGGGGCTTTTTTATCAGTTTGCTTAGTTGTTGAATTGAAGTATTTCTGTTTGTTTCTCTCTCTTTAATTTCATACCCTTTGGTCCCAATCTTACGAAAAAAATTCCTTTTTGGTCTACAGTGGTTTGGTGTAATTATTTACTGATCTCATGTTTTTTAGAAAAATATTTTTGGGATTCCTTAGTTTAGTGTAAATACTTTTTAGGATACAACTCTTTGGTTTAAATGATTTTTAGGTGACAAATATTTACTCTTATGACCCTGAAGTTTATGAAATTTTTATTTTTGACCCAGATAGGGTTCAAAGTACAAATACTGAAACTTTTGGATTTTTTTTGCAAAACTAAGTTTGGATTAATGTTTGAACTTCTCATAATGACTTTAGTGGTAGTAGTTATCACAATCTACTACTTAATTAGAGAGTTTTAACCATTATCTGAATTTAGTCAGTGTTGGACCATGATGTTCCTCTAGCTTCCAGTTTACAGAGATTGCTAATCTCAACCCCACATTTCTTAGATCAGACACAACACAAATCCATTTCATTTCCTACCTAGGATCGTAATTACTTATTAAGTTTTTATATTTTTAACGATAGTGAGACTTTAATCAAGAAATCATAATATTTATGACATGAGGTTCGATTGAATAACGTTCCCTACTAGGAAACTTCTTTTATTGAAAGCTTGAAAGTGAAAATATTACAATGGAAAGATTTGAAGAGGGACTTAAATAACTAAGATCATCAGAGATGCTTGCTCAAAGAGAAATGAAGATACCTGTTTCCAGAGAAACTTTGAATTTTATGATGAGTGGGAAGAGTGGGCTTACGCATGACAATCTTCGAAGTTGACTCGGCCTAGAGCTCTAGACCTGTAAAAAAGGCATACTTCGAGTGTGGACCCAACGGGCACCCCTCCAACAATCAAGTCAGCATTAGGGATAGAAGCAATAAAGCAGAGAGAAAGGTGATGTTTTCTGTATTGGAGAATGTCCTCCTTCCTCCTTCTCGAGGTGGGTGTTTATAGTCCTTTTTGCCAGGGGCAAAATTGTAACTTCACATGGGATGCTTTCCTAATGGACCGCCGGATGGTTTCCCGTGTTGGGCCCAGGAATGACATCTTATGATCCAGGAGCATGCTGGTGGGGCCCATCGTAGGTCCAAGTTTTTTTCGAATCATTTAGCCCCTCACATTCTACATGCCCGCATTCCGAGGTGGGTAGGTGCGATGTAAAATTAACATCTTTCCTTTGTGTGCCTTGATGTTCGGAACTTGCTCGTCATTCTTTCTCCTTGGTCAACGACATAAAACAAGTGCTGGGCTAGAGGACACCTTGTTCTGGGATAGCCTAAGCCCCTTGGGGCTAAAGGCGCATAAGGAGCGATGGGTGAGAGGACGCCCAACTCAAGCAGCGTCGAGCGACAGGTCGCCCCGCTTAAAAGGCATTAGGCGGCAGGATGCCCAGCTCAAGGATGCCCTTAAAGACGCAGAAGGATCACTGGACAACCGAATGCGCGCTTAAAGAACACTGTGCGGGAGGCCGCCCAACTGAAGGGCCACTTTAGCCCCTTGAGGTCAAGAACGTGTATGGAGCGATAGGTAATAGGATGCCCAGCTCAAGGAGCGTTAAGCGACATGATGCCTCGCTGAAAGAGCGCTGGGCGGGAGGACGCCCAGCAGAAGGGTGACCTTAGCCCCTTGGCGCTAAGAACGCGTAAGGAGCGATGTGTGAAATGATGCCCAGCTCAAGGAGTGTTGAGCAACATGACACCCCGCCCAAAGAATGCTAGGCAGAGGATGCCCAGCTGAAGGGCGACCTTAGCCCCTTGGGGCTAAGAACGCGTATGGAGCGATGGGCAATAGGACACCTAGCTCAAGGAGCATTGTGCGATAGGACGCCCTGCTCAAAAAGCGCTAGGGGGGAGGACGCCCAGCTAAAGGGTGACCTTAGCCCCTTGGGGCTAAAGGCGCATAAGGAGGAATGGGGGACAGGACGCCTAGCTCAAGGAGCATTGAGCGACAGGTCGCCCCACTCAAAGAGCACTGGGCGGGAGGACGCCCAGCTCAAGGACGGTCTAAGCCCCTTAGGGCTAAAGGCACATACAAAGCAATGGGTGAAAGGACACCCAGCTCAAGGGTAGCCTAAGCCCCTTAGGGCTGAAGGTGCACAAGGAACGATGGGCGATAGGACGCCCAGCTCAAGGAGCATTGGGTGACAGGACGCCCTGCTCAAAGAGCGTTGGGTGGGAGGACGCCGAACTCAAGGGTGTCCTAAGTCCTTTGGGCCTAAAGGTGCAGAAGAAGCAATGGGCGAGAGGATGCCTAGCTCATGGGCGACTTAAGCCCGTTAGGGCTAAAGGCGCATAAGGAGCGATACGTGAGAGGACACCCAGCTCAAGGGTGGCCTGAGCCCCCTTAGGGCTAAAGCCACATAAGGAGCAATGGGTGATAGAATGTCTGGCTTAAGGAGTGTTGAGCGACTGGATGCCCTTAAAGGCACGAAAGGAGCGATGGGGGATAGGACGCCTAGTTCACGGAGCGTTGGGCGGGAGGAGGCCTAGAGAAATAAGTATCGTCGCGATGCCTCAAGAAAGAAATTTCTTCCTCCCAATCAACTGATGTAATGACATCGATGGAGGGTTCGATTTCACCTAATCAAGGAGGCTCCATGACAAATGACTTTCCTAGGTGATCATCCAATATGGCATATAATGTAAGCTCAGCTTGTCGCTGCATATGTTGCAATTTAAATTTATTAATTAACTTCAACTTATAGGTGTGAAACACTAATTACAAAATACTACAATAATAAGGTCACCATTGCTGCATATCGACTTAAAAAGTTGGTAGTAGTACGAAGAAGAATTGCTGTAACATCTTGAATAATGGTAAAAGTTTGAGTGCCCGAGCTATCTCGTATATCAACTTTGAAGAAGAATCTAAAAGGTCAAAAAAGAGAATAAGGTGAACTATCTATTATATAATTGAGCACATCGTAACAATTTACAGGTTAAATGATACTGAAGGAATGCCATAAAATATATACCTTTGGGAAGTTGCATCTTATGGATGTGAACATGTACAATATAGTGTATTGAGGTCAAACACATGATAACGGGAAACAATACCCATCTTCTTTTTTCCTCTGCTCAAATTATCGTGGCCCTCTCAGCACTCAACATATCCTTTTATAGTAGATATAAACTACATAGGATCTACACACTAATATTTTCGCATGACTACAGCTGTCCTCACATGACTATAGTAGATAACATTATTTTTACTAACTTGACACTTGATAAAATAATACAATAATGGTGCAACAACTTTTTAGACTCTTTAATGCTGACAAGACTAGTCTTCCATATCGAGATTCTGCATACCTTTATCTCTAATAATGCTTTTCAGTCCATCATTACCTAAATAATCATCAAAAGTTTCATCAAATTGAACATGCTCTGAATCCCATCTTTCGAATAATTCATAAAAATATCTTTTTCCTTTATCTAATAAGAATTTTTCAAGTCCAACATCGAAGAGATAATCAAAGATATCTTTTGAAGTAGCCCCTTCTACTTTCATATATTTGCTGAACTCATTATGACATATGAAAATAGTGTTCCTGCAATGTAGCATTCTTCATTGTTCAACTACTAGCCATATTTAATGATAAATGTTGTAAAACATAATGGCTCTTGTTGAAGCGTGATCACTAACTAATTCTTATAATTTGGGAAGCCATTCTTGTTATTGATCATTAGGATCGTCAAAATCAACTATTTAAACAAAATAATGGACTGGTTTGGCTTTTTCGTTTTCATACTCAATTACTGCGATGTATTTCGACAGACAGACTTCTATTGTATGAAATTTTTGTTAGACCATCAGGAAATGTGAGAATCCAATAGATCCTTTTAAACATGCATTGTTGAAACTTAGTTATTCTTAAGAAGAATGGGTACTTTGGATCTAGGATTTTCATGCAGTAAAATATCGTTCCATATTTTCGGGGTTTCATAATTGGGTCATCTTAAGAGATTGAATTTGATGGGAGACTAACAACCCTAACTCCAGATTTATCAGAAAAAAAGATTGCAGCACTCCATGACTCCCAAATATCATAAGAATAATTATGATAGCTGATGGGGAGCAAACCATAAGGCCTAACCTCCTTATCAACATCAAGGCTTTGATTCAACTTGGGCCCTTAATCACCTATGAGGGTGGTACCCAAGTACTTGACTCTCCAAAGTCCTTGTTGGTTTGGGAGCCTTGGGGGACCTCAAAGTAAGCTTAGGTAAGGTGGCATGACACTTAGTAGCCTAAATAAGGAGTCTAGCTATTTTATCTCCAAGTCACCCTATTTTATTTTGTTTCCTTATTATGGGCAGAACATATGGCCTAATTTCTTGGTCATTTTTGACTAGGTAAATGGGATTTGTTTTAGGTGACTTTTTCATGGATGGATAGCCTCATATGTCTATTTTCTAACAAGCCCAAGAACATCATCAAATTCAAAGAATCGAGCAAGTTATGCGGTTTTAACTGAGTCATGGTTAGTGCATGTCTAGAGGTGCACATTTTTACTTAAGGAGTTATTTGGATCATCAAATGGGGGATTAAGGGTTCAAACTTGGTGGGTAACTGATAGACTCTTCTAGAAGGCTCCCATAAAAATCCCTACCTTAATCTCCTCCATTTGGATAGGTGAATAATATCACCAATGGGAAGGAATGTACAGCCAAATTCCAGCACACCATTATTCCCTACTGATCCCCCTTTAATTGTACAATTAGCTTGAATATCATTGTATAAAATCCTTGTAAAGCTATTGGATAGTACTGAGCTTGGGGGAGGGGGTATCTTGCTATTTAATTCCCCATCTCTTGTATTACATTTAGCTTTGATGATTATGAATGAATGAAAAGGCTAGAGGCCATTTTCTCTCAAAAATCTCTTAATCTTTATTTCTTTTTAGAGTGGTGATTTAGAGTCATCCCTTTATATTAATCCTTAGTGCTTAGGCTTTAGGGGGTTAATTGGTGGGTTGCTTATCTTGGTGTTCTTTCAAGAATCAAAAAAGTTTCCTCTTGATTTGGGGTTTCCTCCATTTGGGTTATTCTAGAGGTATTCAACTCATTGGATCTTCACTTGGATGATTAAGCCTTTGTTTGGCCAAATGGTCTTCTAAATCCACTTCAGTTGGTATTAAAGCACAAGGATCCTTCAAGGGTAAGCATCAAATCCTCATAGTTTGTGATTAGAATTTGTTGATTGAGTTCTCCCTATTGTTATTTTGGGATTTGGCCACTTGCTACTCCACCTTCTTCTCTTATTCTCCTCAAAGAACCCAAGCACTCTTCTATGTTTCCTTTTCAATCCAAAACCTTAAAAATCCACATTTGACTTCTCTACAAAACTCCTCTTTTAGTCCACAAAGAATCCCTAAAATAGTCTAAACACAATCCCCGACCAAAACACAATCCAAAAACTCCACAAAAAAGACCGAAACACTCACCCGCGCTAACCAATTTTTGGACACGGCCACCCGGTGCTGCATAGCACGACCACGCCCCCCCCCATTTGGGCTCGTGCTTCCTCTACACCACCACGCCACCCTTTTCCCGAACCTTTAACCTTCTTCCTTCTCTTGTCTACCTTCAACCATGTCCAATGATGTGGAACCTTCTCAACCTAGAGGCATCTCTCTAGAGTTAGCTTATGAAATGAGGAGACACAAGGCCATAATTGACCTTTAAGAACAAGTAAGAAATCTCACCATAGAGCTAGAGCGAGTTAAGGGATCCGAATGACGAGTTTCCTGACCTAGGGAGCTTGATGTCAACCCCATTGGCATTACCTACTCATTTTGTCATGAGGACCATGAAGATAGAGGTATTATGGAAAGAGTTCACCCTAGAGATGATCTTAGTGACCTCAAGGCTGAGGCACTGGAGTTTGATGGCAACCTTAAACTGAAAAACTACATTGATTGGATGCAAGCTATTGTGAGGATCATTGAACTCAAGGAGTACAATGATAAAAAGGCCTTCAAGTTGGTCATTCTCAAGTTAAAGGGGCATATCTCCTTTTGGTATGAGACCTTGAAGAAGAATAGAGCTAGAGAAACTAAATCTAAGATCAAGACTTGGTCCAAACTCAAGAAACACATGGAGAAGAGGTTTTTACCTCCTTCACACAAGTAAGAGCTCTATCTCAAGATTACCACCCTTAGCCAAGAAAATCTCCGGGCGGAGGAATACATTCGAGTATTTGAGCAACTCCATATAAAGTTGGCTTGAATAAGGACCATGAGCTTACTATTGCTACGTTCATCAAAGGACTTTCTCTTAGCATAGTTCACAAGGTGGAACTTCAATGCTATTTGTCCTTCAATGACGTTTGCCACCTAACCATCAAGGTTAAGAAATAACTTGAGGGTAGAAAGCCCTTTGCAGTGCCTTCCCCTCATCGACCCCAAAGCACACCAAGGATTTTCCCTTCCCACAACAAGGGTGACACTACTCCTACACCTATCAAGACCTTAGATAAGAGCAAAGGGATTGCTATCGAACCTCCCAAGAGGTTGGAGGGAAAGAAGTGTTTCAAATGTCATGATTATGGAGACTTCCAAGCAGATTGTCCTAATCATAGGACCCTCTCTATTAGAGAGGTGAAAGAGATCTAAGCTCTAGAGGAAGAAACTAGTGAAGAAGAGCTTGAAGAGGAAAATCATGCCTTAGTCACTCCAGATGTTAGAGAGCTATTGGTGATCCGAAGAGTCCTCCATGCCAAAGAGGTTCCCCTTGAACCTACTCAAAGGAAGCAAATCTTCCACACTCGATGTACCATTGGAGGCAAAGTATGTGAGCTTATTATCAATGGAGGTAGTTGCACCAATTTGGCTTCCATGACTCTCATTGCCAAGCTACAAGTCCCCACCAAGGTGCATCCCACCCTTTATACTGTTCAATGGCACAAGCAAGGAAGTGAGACAATCATTTCTAAGTAAGCTCTTATCTCTATTTCCGTTGGTCCTTATTGTGGTGAGGTCCTTTCTGATGTTCTTCCTATGGATGCTTGTCGTATATTACTTGGTCGACCTTGGTTATTTGACAATCATGTGATGCATGATGGGCATGCCAACACCTATGCCCTTAAGTTCAAAGGACGTAGCCTGACTTTGACCCCCTTCCACCAACCAAACCTCTCAAAATTAAACCGGGAAGGGAAGTGAGAAAAGCCTTTTTATGAGTGAGACACGGGTGGAAAGAGCCATTAGGAAGAGCAAGCCTTTATTTGCCTTACTTATGATTGAATCAAATACATGTGAGGAAGTGAAGCCCCTAAACCCTCTTGTCCATAAGTCTTGAGAGAGTTTGAGTCAAACAGAAGTGGCAAAGAGAATGTGGTTGTCGATGCCTTGTCACGGAGGTTTGCTCTTCTATCGGTCCTAGAGGCCAAGGTTATTGACGTCCATTCCATCAAGACCTTGTGCATAGAAGATGAAGATTTCAAGATGGTGGTTGAAGATCCCTCCAACTATGGCACTTATATCTTGCAAGAAGGTTTCCTGACTTGATTGTCAAGGAGGCTCATGAAGGAGCCTTAGCCAGGCATTTTGGCATCAACAAGACCCTTGAAATCTTTAAGGAGCACTTCTATTGGCCCAAGATGGGTGGGGATGTCCACAAGATAATCTCAAGTTGTGCCATTTGTTATTTGGCTAAGAGTCACTTCCAGTAAGGCCTTTATATGCCTCTTCTGGCTCTTTTAAGGCCTTGGGATGACCTTAGTATGGACTTCATAGTGGCCCTTCCACGAACCCCTCGAGGGAAGGATGCCGTCATGGTAGTTGTTGATCAATTCTCCAAGATGGCGTATTTTGTTGCTTGCCACAAGTGTGATGATATTCCATATATTTCATATCTCTTCTTTTAAGAAATCGTGAGGCTTCATAGGATCCCAAGAACTATTGTATCGGATAGAGATACCAAGTTCTTGTCACACTTTTGGAGAAGTCTATGGAGGCTAGTGGGGACTAAACTATTTTTTAGCACCACTTGCCATCCCTAAACTGATGGATAAATGGAAATGACCAACCGCACACGCACTACCTTGCTGAGAGGTATGGTGAGTAAGAGCTTAAGAGATTGGGACACTAAGCTTCCCTATACGGAATTTACCTACAACCAGACTCCTTCCTATGCTACTTCTTATTCACGTTTTGAGGTATGCTATGGCCTCAACCCTCTCACTCCTCTTGATCTCATTCCCATTCCTCAAGAGTCCAAAGTGAGCTTTGAAGTAGAGAAAAGGGCTAAAGCTATGAAGAAACTACATGAGCAAGTGAGAGCTTAAATTGAGAAGGTAAATGAGTAATATAAGGTCAAGGCCAACAAGAATCGAACTCATCTTGAGTTTGAACTGGGAGATCTTGTATGGCTACATTTGAGAAAGGAGAGGTTCCCTTCAAGGATGAAAAGCAGCTCATGGCAAGGGGAGATGGCCCCTACAAGATCGTGTAAAGAGTGGGAGACAATGCCTACAAGGTAGAGCTTCCGAGTGACATGAAAATCTCCGCCACTTTTAATGTTGGAGACCTCACTCCCTACATCTAGGATGAAGATGAGGAGATTGGAGATTTAAGGGCAAATCCTCTTTAAGGAGGAGAGGTTGATGCGGAGCAAACCATGAGGCCTAACCTCCTTATCAACATCAACGCTTGGATGAGGGTGGTACCCAAGTACTTGGCTCTCCAAAGTCTTTGCTGGTTTGGGAGCCTTGAGGGGCCCCAAAGTAAGCTTAGGCAAGGTGGCTTGGCACTTAGCAGCCTAAATAAGGAGCCTGGCTACTTTATCTCCAAGTCACCTTATTTTATTTTGCTTCCTTATTTTGGGCAAAACGTATGGCCTAACTTCTTGCTCATTTTTTGACCTGGGTAAATGGGATTTGTTTTGGGTGAATTTTGCATGGATGAATAGCCTCGGATGTCTATTTTCCAACAAGCCTAAGATCATAATCAAATTTCAAGAATCGAGGAAGTTATGGGATTTTAACCAAGCCATGGTCAATGCAGGTCTGGAGGTGCACGTTTTTACTTAAGGAATTATTTGGATCATCAAATGGGAGAATTAAGATTCCAAACTTGGTGTGTAGCTGATAGACTCTTTTAGAAGGCTCCTATAAAAATCCGCACTTTAATCTCCTCCATTTGGATAGGTGCATGATATCACCAATAGAAAGGAATGTACAGCCAAATTTCAGCACGCTCTTATCCCTAGTGGTCCCCCTTTAATTGTACAATTAGCTTGAATATCATTGGATAAAATCCTTGTAAAGCTATTGGTTAGTACTGAGCTTGGGAGAGGGGTATCCTGCTATTTAATTCCCTATCTCATGTATTACATTCAGCTTTGATGATTATGAATGAATGAAAAGGCTAGAGGCCATTTCCTCTCAAAAATCTCTTAATCTTCATGTCTTTTTAGAGTGGTAATTTAGAGTCATCCCTTTATATTAATCCTTGCTGCTTAGGCTTTAGGAGATTAATTGGTGAGTTGCTTATCTTGGTGTTCTTTCAAGAATCAAAAGAGTTTCCTTTTGATTTGGATTTTCCTCCATTTGGGTTATTCTAGAGGTATTCAACTCATTGGGTATTCACTTGGATGATTAAGCCTTTATTTGGCCAAATGGTCTTCTAAATCCGCTTCCATAGCAGTCGATGCAAGTTGCGTACTAGTCGTTGAATTATTGTTATTGAACATAGGAACTTATTTTTTTTCTTGAATATCATAAGGATACCTTAAGTAATTCGTTTGTAACTCTAAAAGATTGAATTTTTGTAGTATTAGATAGGCAGAAGACAACAGACCAAAGTGTGATCTACTTTTTGTATGGAATTCCATAATATCCGTAAGGATTCTATTAGAACGAGAAACCTATTCAAGTAGTAATGACATTTCATTTTGGATTTCCTCATTTTCCGGCAGGAGTCCTATTCTGATGATCACTATTAGCGGGTTCTCAAGTTAAAATATCTATCCGATAATTCTTTGATCCCTATATATGTTCAATAGGGAAGGAAAAGTGGTTAAGCCACAATTATCAACGCAGGAGTCTCCCTTGCGCTTGTATGTTTGATAATTTTTTTTTCACAAAACCAAGTATTTCTTTATAATCAGTTCGAATAAGTAAAAGATTTTGGCGCTAAAAAGATTAAGAGCTTTTCGATTCCCCTTATAACTATAAGGATTTCTTTCTCCATCATGGGATAGTTACATTCTGTTTTATTAAAACTTTCATTACAATATTTGCAGAGTTTTTCTCCTTCTTTAATTTTAAGTACTACACTCTAGTGCTCATTGCTGGCATGTGTCTTAAGAATTAAATCATCTCCTTCGTTAGGCAAATTAAGAATAGGAAGATTTTTACACATATTTTTAAAGTTTTGAACAATCTTTAAATCACTACAGTTCTATATATAACTTACTTTTTTCTTGAGTTTCTGCTGTAATAGTTTTCTCAGTTTAGCTAAATCTTTAATGAAATATAATGCATATATAAGACATCCAAGAAACCTTTCTATTTGCTTCATGTCTTCGATTTTCTAAGGGAAATTTTCGATTTTTTTTAGAATATGCTTTTGTAGGATGATTTATCTAGCTTTTATTTCTAAACCTAAAAAGTCGATTCCTTATTCACCATAAATTCATTTGTTCTTATCAAGAGTAATACCATGGTGAATGCATCTTTGGGTGACAGGTAGGACACCATCTTTGCATTGTTCTATGGCCTTGGAAAAGATAAGTTTATCATCAATGTAAACTAGATAACAATGATTAAGATCTTTGAAAATATTATCAATTCTTTTTTAAAATATTTGAGGTGCATTTTTAACACCAAATG
>NCQV01059904.1:0-14687 GCA_002740545.1 Lophocereus schottii
CGAGTGAATATGCTGCTCCAAAACACCTTGGTCACCTGTTTCCTCGGGTGATCTCTTGTAGCTGAATGTAGGAACTTGTTCCTCAAGACTTAACTACATGTGTTGTTTGCTGATCTTGTGTCACTGAAGCTCGGAGCCTGTTCCTAAGACTTGTTCTCAACATTTAGCACCAAGGTTAATTAAAATATCACAAACAACGGTGTAGGCCCTGTTTAGAGAGCTTGTTTGGAACAATATTACTTAGACAAATATATTACACTTGGATTTGTTATCATCAAAACTAAATATAATTATGCAACACCATTAAACTTTGCTTATCCAATCTATTTGTCTGTCTATTGCACTTTTCTTATCCAATCTATCTATCTATTTATTGCACATTGCTTGTCCATTCATTTATTGCACTTATCTTGTTGCTTGTGGCTATAAAGTCACCTCATTTAAGCTCAGTCACTTGTCATTTTATTCCCAATTCATCAATTAAATTCAAATATAACTAGGCCATCTTACTCCTTAGTTGATTACTTATTGGACCCTTTATGATCCATATTTATAAACCACAATTCTTGTTGCATTATATTTTATAATTCATGATACACTTATGGTTATCTTTATTCTAACCAACGCATGTTAATCCCTCCTTTATAAATCTTTTCTAGTCTCATTGTTTATTTCTTTTGTTCCTAATGACTCATTTGACTGCAATTCTACCATTTTTATTTCTGATCATGTTTATTCTAGCTTTTAATTCGAACTCAAAGCAGATCTTAGACTAGTCTGATGAGGGAAGATCATATGATGCATTAAGAACATCAGATGAGGGCGTTTTGATAAGGGCATAATCTTAAACAATGTCTAGCGGTATTAGACTAAGTTAGAAGAAGTATCGAGAATAATGAGATAGTTCAAGTACATGGTAAGGTGAAACAGCGACTACACAAGAGTCATATGGTTATATTGACCAAAGAAGGAGACAATCAAAGTTCAGCTGAAATATAAAGTATTCCAACGGGCTTCTCTAGTCAAGGGTGTCAAGAGACTGATATTAGAGATAGTTGAGTCCTTGTTACATTGGATTTTATGAGTCAGTATCAGAATACTTATTAGGAAATACAACAGTTTCCATTAGGGGACAAGGTAATGAACCAGTAGTGAGTACCTCGTCACTAGTAACAAGGCTCCTTTTCTTTCGAAAAGAATATCAAATTTGAACCAAAGTAATTGAGTTTATTGAGGCTAGTGTGTGAGAGGCATCCGGATCTACTATTGAAACATGGGATTAAGCAGTTATACATACGTAGATGCCCTTAGTCAGAGTACATTGGGCAAATTATATCTCTTTAGAGGGAAGCAATGAGAACCAACGGCCCATGCGTATTTAAAGCATCATTGCATACATTTGGCAAGTGTCATAAGTTTTGAGGACGAAACTCTTTAAGAGAAGAAGGCTGTAATAGCCCGAACCTAACCCATGTTTATTTATTTAAATCATATTTATTTATTTAATTAATCACGTTTATTTATTTAACTCATGTTTATTCTTTTTATCATTTAAGGTTATTTAATTAACAAATCATGTCTAATGATTCAATTGCACCGTAATTTATCTAATCAACAAATTCCATTATGTTTTCTAAATTTTCTGCATTCAATTATCGTATTTAATCATCCCAATTGGGAGATATTTTATTTTGGGACACACTTTGTAAATCAAGTTTTATTTATAGTTTAAATTAGGTGAGTCGATAGTAGGGCTCGGTAAGTATGATTTAGCGATTAATTATTTTCCAAACGTCAGAAAAATTTAATCCCGAGCCTTATAAAATCTTTAACGCAATCTTTACTTATTTTCGTGCCCAAAATTATGCCCAAAACCCATTATTTAGGCCCAATAATACAAGGCCTAAGTTATTTGTGTTTGTTTATCACTAATGATCATGATTTGCACCTAAATATAATTAGCAAAAAGGTACTTCATGGCAAGAAAAATTTCAGCCACATATTAGTTAAGACCTTAGGACCATTATTTATCAATTAATCATAAAGAATTTGCGAGCAAACCTCTCCATCTCTCTCTTACTCTCCACGGCAGTGGGTTAGGAAAAACAGGGCAGCAGCCCCCGCCCAACTTCCAGCCGCCACCACCGCCCCTCTCCTGCCCCAGCTACCATCCCAACCACCACCAATCACTTGGGAATCCCCCATCGCCATCGCAGTTCTCCACCCTGCTCGAACACAACCCTAACTCCTTCTTTCAAGCTTCCAATTGGGGTAATCCTAACTTGGAATGTTTTGAATTTTATTGATTGTTTAAGTTATGGCTTATGCTTATGTGAACCACATGATCATTATTATGCAATTTTTATTGAGTTTAGTGATGTTTAAAGTTGTGGATGATGAATTAAGGGTGTGATCAAATGAGTTGAATCATGATGAATCATGAAAGTTGAATCCAAGCTTGCTTGTTTCATTTGTTGTGATCTTAGAATGAAAAATGAATTTAAAATTGCGGGTGATCTTATTCAATCCCTTTATGTTAATTTAAGATGAGCGTAAGCACAAGTTCAAGTGAGGCATAAGCTAGGTTACGAGAATTATGCATGATTTAGATGATGTTTGTCAACAAGCTTCTCATGTCTGTGTTTTAGATTTGAAAATAAATCTTGGAAGATTATGAAGCAAAAATTATGGATTATGGCTATCTAAAGTAATGCTGAGGGTCATCCCATGATTTTGTAATTTCAGCAAGTGATGTTAGAGGCTAATTATGTGAAAAAGGACGATAACAAAGTAGGTAGCAAGCTATGATGGGCCCGAAAATAGGGATATGTTCCGGGAAAAACTGGCAATGCGTGGCTTGTCAAAAAATTTTGAATTTTGGTGGGGTGTTAGATCAATGAGTATCTTTCAAGTGAATTTTGACTCACCTTAATCTGAGTTTGTGGACAAAGTTATAGCTGTTTTGCTAGAACTGTGTAGATTCCATCAAAACTAACACACTTATGTTCTAGCCCCATTTTGGGAACCCTATTGTGGGAATTATAGTTTGTGTTCCAAATGAAAGTTTTCTGCGACTTGTTATTCTTTCCATATTGAGTTTTAGGTCTCCATTTGAGGTCAAGAGTAAAAGTTATGAATTTTTTGAAGAGAACTGACCTGCTTTGGTGCAAATTGAGCTATTATTGCAATTTCTGTGCAGCGTATACTAGGAGGAAAATTCTGAAAATTTTACTACGGATTGTGCATATTATTTTCGAATTTTCTATAAGATTTCATGAATTATGATTGAGTATTTTGATTTTAATGATTTTTGGAAGCATTTTAAGTAATTATGAAACGAGTAATAATAAAGATTGTGTGAGATTGATCATGCACTCATTTTGGGTATTTTGGGCCAAGTAAGGTTGTTTAAGGGAAAAATGAATATTCATGGACTTTCATGGAGCTTTTATCTTGATTAATGAGAAAGAAGAAGAGAAGTATACAATTTGGGAGCTCGTTTGCAAGTTTTGAATCAATTATGGATTTTACAAACAAAATACCAAGTTTAGTGATCTTAATAGCTTCTATTGTGTTTAATGACTCATTTGGGGCAGAATTCTATATTTAATGGATTTATGAATAAAATATGGAAGTGAGGAGAGTTGTGACTTAGAAATCATATTTATAAGACCAAGTTACTGCAGTTTATGCTATTTTGAACCAAGATATAACTCTCTTCAACTCAAACCTCCACTACTTACTCAATTCAGAATGTATCAAATGTATTTATCAAGTCAATCTAGTGCACTCGCTATTATCTTGAACCAAGCTATACATCAGCAAGCCTTAAACCCATATTATCAACCTATTTCAGAAAAGGCCAAAGTCACTCTCCCATTTGTCACCGTCAAGGAATTTTCCTTTGTAAGCTCATTTAGCTCATTATGGTCTATTTTACTTTCATTTGCTTCATGTCGAATTTAATTACTTTCATCAATTCAGTTTTGACGTTATATTAAAATACCCAAGTTATGTATACCATTTAATCACTCAGTTTTGTATTACACATACTTTTATTTACTCAATTATGTGAGTAATGATCATTTACTGACTACACATACCTACAGTGACATGTATGAAATAGAGTTAAGGCCTAGTTATCGCTTTTTTTATGCATAAGTATTATCAAGTCAGAACATATTTATCAAGTCAGATGACATTTATAAAACAACTGACTTGTATGAAGTCAGATGACATTTTTAAAGACTTAAGGTACGCCCATTGCCTGTATCTTCAGAACGCAAAACATGTTTATGAAGTTACAACTCTTAATGAGTTTATCAATGAATCAGTTCACACAGTAATTTGCCATTTAACTTATGACCCAGTCAGTTATCATCCATAGGGCATCAGCCCATTATTTACCCGCCCAGCTTCAGGCTAACTCTTGATCGGATTGGCAGGCGTACACATATGTATAGATTATATCATTGCAAGTGGTTCACATCTAGATAATAATGAGTAATTCAGTTTATACTATTTTTACTTTCATTGTTATTGCGAGCTAAATGTATTGCAAAGGTAGGTACCCATCAACAGTATTTGTATGCTCATTTTACAATACATGCATGTACTGAGTTTTTGCTCACATTTTTAAATTGGTTTCATGTTTTCCATTTTAGATGATGAAGGATCACATATTTCTCCATTTAGCAAGCCCTTTTGGAAGTTATCAGATGTTCAGAGTGGATTTAGCATAGCATGAATATTGGGATCGACCTCAGAGTCAAGTTGGGTCTATATTCAACATACTTGTGTAGTGTGGAAGTGTGGGATGCGAGTTAGCACATGTTATGATTAAGTCGATTGTGTCAAAGTTGAACTATTATGGACTTTGGTCTTGGAGTGTTTTAGTTTAATAGATATTATGATTCGAACATGATTTGCAAGATTAAATGGTTTCAGTGAGTCTTGTCCTTATCAGGACGGCAGTAGCGCCTCCTACCATTACGTCTTCCGCTGTAATTTTCTATAGATCATGTCATTAGCATTTTGGGGCATTACATTTGAAAATGTCAAGATTTGCTTAATTATAATAACATCTTTTGAGCTTATATTTTGAAAGATTATTGTTGCTAAAAATTAGCTTCCAGATAATTTTCTTAGCAAGATATTTGGCTAAAATAAGGCAAGTAACCATTGGGAATTAAGGTGATAAATGTTAAGCATAATTGCAGAATTCAAGGGCTTAAAAGATGAATCTCAAGGCCTTTATATTGAAGATCAACCTTCCTTTTAAAGGAACGTCACTTTCCTGATGATCTCCCAACCTCTCCAACCTTATTGCCTATAAATAAGGAGGCATTTACAGCTGAAGATCATAGAAGAAAGAGAGCTACAGTTGCAAATCAAGAAGAAGATGTTAAGAGAACTTGATACATCAAGCTTAGATAAGCGTATCTATTATATTTATTTACGCCTCGTTATAAAGTGTATCTCATTATCTTTCTTTGTATAGGGTTGGATTGATTAGTCGGAGGGCCAACTACTCAGGTATAGTTGAGGAGTAACACGTATATTGGGGCACTTAAAGTTGTAGGATCAATTCGTAGGTTGTACGATTAGTGAATCATGTGTAATTGAACAACCTAATAAAAGAAAAAGGTTGAAAATCCTATCGATCGAGGGGCGCCCATGGGTATAGAACTAAGTGTCACCGAGCCTCTATAAATAGCATATTTTGTTCGTGATTATTTTTTCGGATTTCTATTTCAAATTGACATTGATTATCACCCTATTCACCCTCTAGGGTGATTTAAGTAGTCGGGCCAACAAGTGCAAAATTGCCTACCATCAGCACCCCCTTGAAAAGGAAAAAGTTGTACAAGGTTTTGTGAAACTATCAATAAATGAATAGACGATAGTTCCAGGTATGTAATTATTGGGACTGCATCTGAGCAAATATATTTCAATTTACTAAGCGAAAGTATGTAGTTAAAATAGTTAAGCATCCTTCCTCACTTTAATTCTTGACACTAACATTCTCCTAGTTTAGTGTTTAGGTGCATGTAAAGGGATACAACCAAGCCTTAATTGTGCATGGATTCTTGTAGTCGAAGCCTGTCTCGCTTCTACCCTCCTCTATATGTACTTAACCATGGGGCAACCCAATAGGGAGCCCATCCATACAATGCTTGCAATTATTTTAAAAAATGAAAAAAGAAGTGTAAAATTTACTCAGAAAATACGTGCTAGAAAAGAGAATTGGTCATGCTATATCGAATCGCATAATTCTTTTAGCATATAACAGAGGCGATTAGCTCATGACTAAATTATCTTAGCATACCTTACTCTTTAGCACAAGTCATCTTCTTCTTATTTTTTTAAGACAATTGTAAGTGGTAAAAGAAACTCTTAAGTGCAGGTCTTGATATTGCATGAAACAAAATCAGAATTATTTTTTAGTGGACTTTTTCCAAATATGAATGTCAAAGAAATCAATTACAAAACAAGTTTTATAGTAAAAATCTATTAACATATATAATTATGAGGTCCATAAATTATCTTAGTCCAATAAAGAGAATTTAAAACTTTTTAAAAATAAAGCAAAATAAGATAGTTTTTAATGTAAAATCCAGTTGTCATATAAATATATTTTATTTAAGTTGGCAAACATACACAAAACAATTCAATTGAGAACTATCCCAGCTAATTTTAAGTCAATGCAGTGTCCAACTATGTGCATGACCAAGTTGAGAAGTAACTTGAAGAAACATGTATGCATGCGGCTAGAGATGTCAAAGTTTGGTGGCTAAACTACCTATAGCACTCTTAGTTTGATTTAAGAGATATGATGAATATCTATAGTGTTAGCATTCCTTCCTAAATTGGTAGGAGTTGTGAACAATTAAGAGAAGAGAGGGGAAAAAAAGAAAGTAAAGGAAGTTAAGGAGGAATAAATGATGGACAAGGAATGTTTCAAAATTTATTTTGCAGAGGAAGTTAAGATTGATAATGTGTCTTTAGGAGTGAAGTTACCCCTTGTAAAAAACTTCCCTAAACTCCTATAAATAATGGCATTATTCACCTTTGCAAACAACAATAAAAACTACAACCAAGTGAGAGAAAACACTTGAGAGGAAACTACAGAGAATTGGTGAAGGTGTTCTACAAGAATAAGGTGAGAGTCATTTTTTGTACACCATCTGTGTGCATAGGAACTTAAGTATATACCTTTACTATGCCTGGAGGAGATATTTTCATAATCATATTGTTCACATAGTAGAAATATTTTTGTCTTGATAGTCCCATGGTTTTTACCTTCATTTTTGGGGAGTTTTCCACATAAAAATACAAGTGTCCCCATCTACAATATTTCATTATGTTTTTAACTGCCTATTTTGATTGCACAAAGAGGGAAAAGAATTCGTTTATGCATTAGGAATCCGTGTTTTCCCAACAGTAGTATAAGAGTATAGGTTGATCAACCATATTCTTGTGCAACCAAGATAGAAGGTGTTATCACTTATAATGGTGACATGATTGAAGTTACAGTATAAAACTAGTCCTATTAGAAAGCCATGATGAAAGGCAATCAAATTTATAAAAAACATTGCTGAGCCTATTTTGAATAGAACTATGTCAAAAGGTAAAAATAAAAATGATTGGAAGCTGTTAAATCATAAAGTAGTGGAAATAATTTGAAAGTACATAGATAGAAGTTTATTCGAGCATGCATCAAATTTTGATAACGCATATGAACTTTGGACAACAATTGAGTTCTTGATCAAAAGAAGACGTAGCGTAACAAAGCTCTACTCGTAAGACGCCTAGTGAAGCTCTAGATAGTGACAGATAAAACATGATTGAGCACTTGAACAATTTTAAGTGGCTTATAAATCAATTTACAGAGGTCGAGATGAAACTTGACGATGTATTGCAAGCACTGCTGCTTCTTAGTTAACTACATAAGAGTTAGGACACAATGGTACTTACATTGAGTAAGTCCGTTGTAGCAAGATAACTCACTATGGATACTGTGACAGACAATATCTTAAATGAAGAAGCATGGAGAAAAGAAAAAGGCATTTCAATGTAACTTGAAGCCAATTCCGTTGACAACTATGATAGAAGTCAGAACTGCAAGAGAACTAAGGGATGTGATAAGTTCAGGGGGAGATCTAAATCTTGTCTAAAACTAGTTTGTTATTAACATAGCACGCCAGGTCACAGCAAATCTGATTATCTGTATTATAGGAGAGATAAGAAATTGAAAAATTAAGCCAAATCATATTGAACACAAGAAACAAGATAAAAGCACTATTGTTATTATAGCAAAAAATGACAATGAGGTGTTCCTCATTGAAGAAAAAAATTGTTCTAATCTGGCACATGATGATTATTTTATGGATTTTTGGGTCAGGTGCTGCCTTCTATGTTACTCCATATGAGCATTTTTTCTCATTTTACTAAGGTGGCGATTTTGATAATGTCAAGATAAGAAACCACGTTTCAAGCAAAATCATTGGTGTTGGTGACATCACCTTAATAAACCAACATATGATGCAAGCTCATGTTAAAAGATGTCAGACATGTTCTAAACATGCACCTCTCTCTTATATCCATAAGAAAACTTTATGATGCTAGTTTGGTTAATCACTTTTGTGGTGGAATATAGAAGTTCAATAAAGGAAGTCTAATTGTTACTAGAAGTAAAGGAAGTCTAATTGTTACTAGAAGAAAAAGGGAAGGTTCCCTGTACTTTATGCATGAAAACTTATGCAAGGTGGAGCTTAATGTGGCCTAGGACAATTCAAACTTGGAGTTATGACATAGAAGGCTTGGACACATGATTGAAAAGGGATTGCAAAACCTGGTGGGAAAAGAGCTCCTTCTCTACATAAAAGGCAAATTGCTTAAGCCATGTATAGATTGCTTGGCCAACAAACAACATAGGGTGACATTTCATAAAAATGTCTGAATGCACATCCTTGATTTAATTTATAGTGATGTACACTCTATGACTAAAACGTCGCTCGACAAAGCATTATGTTGTGCTAATTTTGTTGATGATCACTCAAGAAAGGTTTGCCTCTTTGTTGGGGGAAAAATAAAGGGACTAACTACTTGAAGCATTCAAGGAGTTCCATGCTAAGGTGGAATGTGGAACTGGGTAAAATTAAAGAGCTTTCCAGCAGACAATGGTGGGATTATTGTGGCCCTCCTTTGAATCATATAAAAGTTTTATGGGACCAGGCTAGAGAAAACACCACCAAAGGCACCTTAGCTAAATAGCTTAGCAGAGAGAATAAACTGGATTGCCATTTTCATAATTAACCTTTTATCATTAGCTCCTTTGGATGGTGCATCTTGGAGGAAATTGGGTCTAGAAAGAAGGTATCATACAACCACTTAAAAGTGTCTGGCTGCTGAGCATTCATCCATACTCCTAAGGATGAGTGAGCCAAAATTGATTTGAAAACAAAGGAGTATCTTTATCTCGGATCACCAAAAGATGAATTTGGCCACCAACTTTGGGATCATGTAAGTAGAAGGATTATAAGAAGTCGAGATGTCGTATTCTTTAAGGACTAAGTCATGGAAAACTTGAAAAAGGAAAACCCTAAGCATAGAGTTGTTATTTCTAATTCTACTTCATCTCCAATGGTTCGTGATAGTGGAGGAGAGGACACAACTAAAGATAATAACAAGACTAGAATAAATGATGATCCTTCCTCTTCCTCTAATGATGATTGAGAAGAGGTCATTGTGAGTCAACCAGATTCGATGTTGAATCCATTGAGGAAAGATCTCAAGAATAACCTCAGTTGAGGCAATCTGCTAGAGAAAGATGACCATCCACCAGATATAACATAGATGAATAAGTGACTCTCACATATGAAGAAGAGCCTTAGAGTTATGAAGAAGCAATGGCCTATAGCCATAAGGTAGAATAGGTGAAAGCCATGTAAGAAAAAATGAAATCCTTGCATGAGAATCATACATACGATCTAAAGCAATTGTCTAGGTGTTAGTGATTCCTACAATTATATGGTTATCGTTGTAGGAATTGAATGTCGTCCTTAGGGATGATTGTGAAATTGATTACCAAACTTTATAATTGAAACTAGAAGGATTCCAACCTAATTACCTGAAACAAAACAACTAGATTACTAATAATTCTAAATCAAAGTAAACAATTAGATTACTAAAAATTTTAGACTAGCTTATTTTAACTGTGCTAACAAAAGTGATTTATTATTTAAATTTAACTATATGGTTTGCCCAACTTTACTCCCTCACAGTCAACTTCAGGAAAAACTAAAAATCAACATTCAAACATTACATTTAGATCCAAAGCATGGCACAAGAATCCAATTAGCAATAGGAACAATAAAATTGGATGCTAAATTAAATTATCAAAATAGGACTAAGTGGAGTGGAGCACTTCACTACTGAACTTGCTTGTCCAGGAACTCACTTCCAGTACCCATATTCTTCTCTAATTGAATGAACTCATATGTTGACTCAAATTGAAACAGAGTATACTAATCCAATGTAGGGAATTCTTAGAACCCGAAATATAGAACATGACTCTTGAGTTTGAAATCTAGAAACTAAACTTTTGTGCTCCAATCAGTAAACAAACTCAAAGTCCAAGTTACATCACTTGTGAAACTAACACCTAGGTCTGAAAACTGAAAAACAAAATCAAAATCACCAATTAAAAAAAAAAGAAAACACGAATGACTCGCTGGCTTTGCTCTTTACCTCGACCTCCATTAAAAGCACAGCCCCCTTGCCTTGATTAATCTCATTAACCTTAAGTTAAACCTTAACTTGTAACTGCCACACTGATGATTGATGCAAGGTAACAGGTGGAGGAATTAATGTAGGGAATAATGAAGTAACGGACAAGGGGAAGGAGAAACTCCGAAACACCATGCCCTATGTTTCTCTCTCTGTTTTGCTGGGCACGAAGAAGAAGAGGAAAGGGATGGGTAATGGCAAGTGACATCATTATGATGAATGATGGTGGAAGAGGAAAATTACCATGGCTATTGATGATAGAGGAGATGAAACGGCAAAGGCGGGGAAGAACAAAGGTGCCTTGTTCTTCAGGTTCCTCTCAACACTAAACGGATGAGGAAGAAGGAACAAAGGAAGAAGAAGAAGAGACCGGGGGGCCTGGTCACGTGATTTATGCACGGGGTCTTAAGTGAAAGAATAGGGTGGAGAAGGAAAGAACGAACGAGCCAGGCCCAGTAAGAAAAAGAAGGAAAACAAATGGTGAGAAAAATCGCCCACAAGGGAAAAAACTAGGAAAAGAAAAGAAAGAAAGAGTGAGAGGGGATCGGGTCTGCATATAGGCCAGGCCCAGTTAAGGGAAAGGGGAGAAGAGGCTGACCTGGGCTTGCAATTGGGCCGAATTGGGCTCAGTTCTTGTCTTCCTTTTTCCTAGCTTGACTTGATCCAATTCTTTAGTTAGTTGCTTATTTTCTTCAAAATTTTCCAATTCTTCCAAAATAAATAAGATAACATGAAAATCCTAACTTAATACTTTACTTCGAGCAATTATTAGACAATAAAAGAGATAAAATATCATAATTTTAGGTCAAACAATTCCCTCACACTGAAGTTTTGGTCGTCCTCAAGTAAAATAAAACTAAAAATTCTAGAAAAAGAAAAAGAAAATTCTAACTCATTTTCGTATGAATCATGGTTGCACTTGGCATATGCAACAAGCCCTTTAAACCCCTAGGTCAACCCTAGTGAACAAGGAAGGTCTTGTGAGAGTTTGCAAAAGATATACCCACAAAACCTAGAAAAGAAAATGAAAGGGAAAAGAGAAGCAGAAATAGAAAAATAGCTAGGATTTACAAATGTAAATATACAAGGGAGAAGCCTATACACATTCTAACTAACCAAATCACCCATGTAGCAAAGATATTAGCCTACATATATATAAAATGTACTTATCAAGGCTTTCTACCCCATTTATATACATCAAAGCACTAGTTTTTCACCCCCCCGTACATTAAGACTTGAATTCATCTCAGTTTTCGTGTGTAAGTGCATCATCATCTGAGGGCTTAGGTTTATCAGAATCAAATTCTATCCTACTTGACTGATGCAGACTTCATTATTGACCTTATTAACATAGGAAGCAAGTTTTTCTAGTAGCAGTATTACCTCAAATGGAAAAGCCCAGTAGCACATGCCTCAAAGGGCAACACCCAGTAGCGCATGTCTCAAAGGAATACTTATCATTCCAAATGTTATTTCATTTCCCTTTTCTTTTTTTTTCCTATTTTTTCCTTTTTTTCATTTTTTTCATTTGTTTTTTTCTTTTGGGATGCAAATATAGAAACCAAAGTAACCGTGTCAAAGATAAGTGGGAGAGTCAATTATGGAAAACTAAGACTTAAGATAATGATGATGATATAAACAAAGATTGCATTACATATCAATAATGAATAATTTAGGGTTAGAATTAGGGCTTAGATTGACACACTAAGGAGGAGATCTATCATGCACATTACACTTACATACAAGCTAAAAGTCAAAGCACAGGGAAACTTAAGCTGATCTGAATAGTATGAAGCTTCCCCAAAAACAAAGCAAAAAAAAATTTTTTTTGGATTTTCAAAGTTTTTCAAAATTTTTTCAATTTTTTAAAATTTTTCAAAATTTCCTCACCTCCACACCTAAATCTCACAATACTCTAATTAGGAGTGGAAAGAAACATTAAACACGAAATAAAACCTAAAAAGAAAAACAAACAAAAACGAGAGTCAAAAACAAAAAGGACATGACTCAAAAATAAGTGTACAACATATATATCCATAAGAAAGAAAAAGAAAGGCAGCCAACTATACAAAAAGAAAAGAAAAAGAAAAGTAGAAAAAGAGATGAGAACAGAAGAAAATTCTTAGCAAAATAGGTCGGGTGCTAAGTACACCCGAGCTATTATCTCAATCACCGATCAGAACTCGGCTTGTGGAGCATAAGATATTCCACATCTTCTTTGCTGGGCAACTCCAAAAATTACTTCAAACACTGGCCATTCACTTTGAAGGTGGCACCACTCTCAGGGTCCTGAATTTCAACTGTACCATAGGGAAAACACGTGAGACAATATAAAGATCAGTCCAATGGGACCTTAATTTCTCTAGAAGTATATGGAGCTTAGAGTTACATAAGATGGAGCGCTTTCATTCCTAGGGCAAACTCTTTCTGAAGGATATGCTTATCATGAAACAACTTCTACTTCTCTTTGTAAGACCAAGCACTCTCATAAGCCTTAGCTCTAATCTCATTGAGCTCACTTAGTTGCAGTCTATGCTCCTCATCAGCCTCAGTCAAGTCATAATTAAGCCACTTAACCCCACCAAGCTCTATGCTCTATCTCCACAGAAATATGACAAGAATTACCATAAACAACCCTATAAGGTGACATAGCTAAGGGAGTTTTGAAAGCCATTCTATAGGCCCAAAGAGCATTTACGAGCTTGTCGATCCAATCCTTCCTATTCCGGCTTACTGTCTTTTTCAGAATCTGTTTGATCTGCTGATTGAATACTTCAACCTGGCCACTGGTTTGGGGATGATAGGTAGTAGCAAGCCTATGGACTTTCGAATACCTCTTTAATAAGGCATCAAAAGACCTATTGTTAAAATGCATGCCTGATCACTAATGATAGCATGGGGCATGCCAAATCTTATAAAGATGTTTTCCTTACGGAACTTCACAACCACCTTGGTGTCATTCATCCTAGAAGGGATGGCCTCAACCCGTTCAGAGATATAGTCCACAGCGGGCACTCATTCTCAAAGGAAGATGGAAATGGTCCTATAAAATCAATTACCCACACATCAAAAATGTCCATCGCAATAATGGGGTTCAGTGGCATCATATCTTTCTTGTTTGCTCTGCCCAATTGTCGGTATTTAAGGAAACTCTTACAATATTCAAAAGTATCCCTAAACAAAGTAGGCCAGTACAAACCACAGTGAAGAATTTTGTTGTAGTCTTCCTACCACTAAAATGCTCCCCACATGCCTGGTCATAATAAAAAGAAAGGACACTCCTCACCTTATTGTCGAGAATACAACTCCCAAACACTTGGTCAGGGCAGAAATTAAACAAATAAGGATCATCCCAAACAAAGAACTTCACAAGGTGGAAGAACCTATCTTTGTCATTCTTACTCCAATCCTTAGGGATCCTACCATCAACTAAGTAATTAACAAAATTAGCATACCAAGGATCAGGGAAGACAACAAATAATTGCTTATCGGGAAGCACTTAGAAACATTAGACTCACTTTCTCTCTATCATAGAGAATCCTAGACAGATAATTAGCTGCAAGGTTCTCAGAACCTTTCTTATCCCTAATCTCACAATCAAATTCTTACAAAAGCAATATCCATCTAACAAGTCTAGGCTTGGTATCCTTCTCGGAAAGAAGGTGCTTAAGAGTAGAGTGGTCGGTATAGACAATCACATGAGACCCAATCAGATAAGGTCTAAACTTCTCAAAACCAAAGATGACAACCAAAAAACCTTTCTCGGTAACAATGTAGCTCAACTGGGCATCATTCAAAGTGTGACTAGCATAGTAAATCACATAGGGCTTCTTATCAACACGCTGCCCTAAAACAACCTTAGTAGCATAATCAGAAGCATCATACATCAATTCAGA